>VZZY01022062.1:0-22114 GCA_013400335.1 Eurystomus gularis | reverse complement strand
GGGGACAGCCCGGGCTGGGGGTGGGGGTCCGCGCCTGCGGGGCGTCGCGCCGTGGCCTCTTCGTCTGCCGGTAAAACTTTGCCCGGGCGCGCAACTCCAGGGCTGGGCACTCTTTGCCTTCCTCCCCAGCTGGCGGTTATAGGCTGTGACAGGTGCCAAGGGCTTCGTTTTTCCTACCGAGTCGGTGATCGAGCGGGTAAGGGTATTTTTAGCAGCCCCCACCGAATCGTGGTGCTATTTTTAGCTCTCGACGGTTCTCACCCAGCAAAAGATAAAGGCAACGGAACCTCCATTAAGAATGGAAGTCAGGTGCGGTACTGGGGATGCTGCTGTGGCATACAGTGTGTGTCTGTGCATGCTGGATGCTGCTCTTCTGATTGATTTTCTTTGAGTTACAGAAATGTCTCCAGTAACAAATACTATGATTGGAGCTTCAAATCAAGCAATATTCAGTTATAGACATTGCAGGATTCAGGGAAAAAAAAAAGAAAAAAGAAAAAACCAAAACGGCAAAAGACGTTTTCTTTGTTCACCTCCAATTCGCTATTTACGTCTCTGGGAAATGGGAAACATCTGACAGAAAACAGATTTAGGCACATTCTTAAAAAACAACAACAAAACAACTCCAGTTTTGACAGGATAGAATCTGTGATGGTCTATTGAGTAAATCCCTCTTAGTTCATGGATTATTGGTCAGACAGGCAGGAACTTCTTCAGATTCATTCTGCTTTATCGTGTCAGACCAGCTGCTGCGCACGTGTACCAAATCTGTGCACTCAAACCCCTATGCATCTTTCATTGAAAAAAATACATGAGGATCTGAAGAGAGCTGTGTTGTCAATGGAAGCAGAATTTCACTCCATGACGACTGAGATGCTGCTTTTATGTTTTTTCACAACTGGCTGTCAAGTTCATTATTATAACTCCAGTAAGATAATTAGCTAACGGTTTAAAATTCATCTCAAGGGGAACTTGAGCCCAAGCTTTGCTATAAGGTGGCCTAATCAAGGTAGCTAATATTGGACTCTGGCAAACAGTGGCATGTGTAACTTTCTAAGGTTAAGTCAGGTAATTCAAATGGATTGCACGTTTTGGTTTTATTCAGCCGTGGTGGAATACTAATATGCAGGATCAAAACGAAGACTAACAGATTTTTTTTTTCTCCCTACGGTTGCCAGTGATGTAAATTCTTAAAGCTATATTCTCGTCTTGCTTTCATTGACAGAAATTTCATTCACTGGGGCTAGCAGGGTTCCACACTGCAATGCTATGTACTTGAGAGGAGAATCAGACTCCAGAAGTCCAAGTCAGCGCTTGACTACTCTTGTTCCCTGGGAGATTTTCAGGCAGAGGGAGAAAAGGATTGAAATGGATTGAGATAGGCATATTACTGGGGTTACTCCAGGGGAAAGGGTGATACTCCTCCCCCTTAACTACTCACTAGATACTTCAGCAGTTCTGTGGGGGGCTTGCAATGCAAACATGCCTGGTAGTAAGTCTGAAATAAATGTGGTGCCTGTTTTCTGGAAATGTAACTGAACCATTGGACTCTATGCGTTTGCATATTTTCAGTTGTAGATCTCACGTAATACCTTTTGAAACCCAACACATGCTCGCTTGTTCACTCTTACTGCATTTCTTGTTCTTACCTTTTCTGTCTTAGTGGTTGTTAAAAACTGCAGCAAACTGGCAGGAGTTACCTCCAACAGCTAGGAGAATAGAGCGTTCTTCTGAACATAAATTATTTTAGTCTGGAACATGAGCTAGATACTGGTTTACCTTCTGAAATGAAGGATTAATTAGAACAGGTACTTGAAACAGAATGGAAAATAGTTTATTTTTTCCTAAAATAGACTATAAATAGTAACAAGTTTTAAAAATCTCCTTTTTTTTTCTTCAAGTGAAGTTTGGGGGTTTTTAGTACACGGATAAAAGGAAACTTCAGAAAGAACATGACTAATAAGCTTCAAAAAGGTGTGCAAAGTGTTTTTTGGCTAATCCTGCAAAACCCTATGCCTGGGCATAGCTTTACTTATATAAGCACCACTATTAAACTTGACACTGAATTGAGAAGGGGTTACTCAGGTGAGTAAATTTATGACAGGACATAAGTATTTAGAAAACCCTGGCCTGATATTTGTGAGTATGAAAAAGAAAGTTTCCCAAGTCTTGCTTACACTAATTCATATTATTTAGGAAAAGATTATACTGAAAATAATCTGATGTATGCATACAACTAATTTGTAATTTGCTAACTATAAAGACAGTTACAACTGTTTACAGAGCTGTAATAAAAAAAAAAAACAAACTTCTGGTTTTACAACAACTTATATTAATAAGTCTTTGCTGGCACATTTATTGAGGAAAAGAGGACACAGGATGAAAATTCCACTGGAAAAAGGTCAGGGAGGAACAGAAGATACCTCCTGAAGAAAATGTACCTCACTGAAGATTTTCTTCCCTCTTTGCAAGAGAGGACTAACAGAAATAAGGAGTATTTAACACTTTACCAGAAAGGTGGATTTGATGGGGGGGGAAACATCTTGCATCTGTACCCCTCTGTTGTATAAATATTTTTGGAAGATAACTACAAATTGAACCTGTGGATTTATTATTTTTAAAAGTGCATTGGGGAATAGTAGGAAAGCCTAGAAAAACCTTCTCAACAAGTGGTGTCACCTTCCTGACAGTCAGAAGGTTAGTAAAAGACACTGATCAAAGCAGAGAAGTCAGTATCTCAAAGAAGTTTGTCTCAGCAAGCGAGGAGTGTCTGATACTACAGACTCCTTCATAGTCACAAGCATGGCTTCACTAGATGCTCTTCTAGACACAGAAGCTGATGATGCAACTGGTAGGATCCTCTTTTATTTAATGTACTTGACTTGTAATAAGTTTCATAGTTCTGATCTTTTTTTTTATGGTGTCTTTGTAATCTAACAGGCGCCTGACACCAATTCAGTCCCGATGGGAACAGCTGCAATTGAATGCTGGCCTACACAAAGACTGAATTTGGTTTATGATGTCTGTGGTTTTTTAACTTTGAAACAAAGTTCAAGGGAAACACTCAAGGCATAAGGATTTTAATGCCCATATCTTGATAGCACATTCATGCAGCCTGAATTTTAAACTGATGTGCTTTCTTTCAAAATTAGTTTTAAAAAGAATGAGAATAGTTCATTTTAAAGTTTGGTGTAAGTCGTCCTCATATGTCTTGTTTTCCATTGCTGATATTCATAGATCAAAAGTAAGGTTGTTCAACAGTTCCACCCTGAAAAGATGAAGTAACTAGCCTTAAGGAAGGTATATTAAAGAACTGCTAGTACTTCTTGCAACAAGTCGAGCTTTTACTTGAAACTATCAATGCTGGATTAGAGCATCTCAGAAAACTGAAGAGATTATTTAAAGTGATTTATGTAATATTACACACAAATTCAGTCATTGCCAGTATCCTTATGCCTTTGTTGTTACCCACACCAACAAAAACAATGCATCAAGAACAAGGTGAGGGAGCAGTTGTAAGTCTTTGACTGTGGAGATTAGTTTACCACTTGTTAGATTAAAATGTCACTTAACATGGGCCTGTCATTTTGGTACCAGGGAGATTTGGGTACTTGGTGATTGCAGAACTGGACCATTCTTCAGGTCAATGAAGAAAGCTCTCTTGAGTCCTATTACTGCTGTTGCTCTTCTTTCTCTTCCTTTTGTAACTGTTCTCTTGGTGTGGTGGGTTGCTTTTTCCTGGGCACTTTGTGCTGAGTTCCAGAGGTGCCTCAGCTACTCTCAACTGACCCATGTATTGGAAGGTAGCCATCAGTGGGCAAAAACAGAGCCCCAGCAGTCTCACTCTCATTCTTCTGTGCCTGTCCTGTCTGCTAATACCTGACATGAGCTGGGATAACACAGGGACTGGTGCCAAACTGGTAACTAGCACCTACCACATCAGGGCAGAAAGCTGCGTTCTCCCCCTTCTCACTCACTGTGCTGTGCTAGATACATTTGGGGTTTTTTGTACTTTCTCCCCATTTCCAGTGTCCTTGGCCCAGGTGGTTTTGTTGTTACAACTCTTGTTTTTGTTACTAGTGAAGAAGGCAGAGAGGAAGCCTGACATTCCTGAGGGCCCTAGACCAGCAAGATACAGTTAACTTCACTAGGACTGCACACATACTTAAACTTACATATGTGTTAACTACTTTTCTGGATGAGATGGCAATTAAAAATGGAAAACAACGTTTGTATCTTCAATCTGCCTGAGCTGCATTAGGTCCAAACAGTTCTGTAAAGACAACTCTTGAGTGCTCAAAAGAATTATGAACTTGAGACTGATCTCTGACCAAAACCTTTAAGATCAGTGAGGTCACTTGTGCAAGAGCTAAGGAGCACAGCTACTTCTGATTATTTTTATTTTTTTTAAATCCAATATTTGTTAAATAGTACAGCCATTGCAGAATGGGATCTACCAGTAAGAATTTTATTTTGGAGGCTTTTCAAAGCCATGGTTTTGGTTTGGGCAGTGTAAGAATCTAGTTAAAGTGTTCCTCTCTTATTGCATTTGCTAGTATACAAATTATAAGAATGGAACAGTCTTTTGATAATCAGATTGGAGATCTCACCAGCCTTTTCAGAATATGATTGTTCTTGATGATGTTTTGGCTTTTAGTTTTAAAATTATAATGTTAAATGCTCTATTAAAGATTGCTTTATCTAATAAACGAAACTCCTGTTGTGAATTCAGACTAATGGAATCATTGTTTTTGTCACAGGTGATCCTTGGACTTCTTTTTGTGCACCGAGAGACAATGGGTAGCCCGACAAATATGTGGCTGAAGGGAGATAACTTGTAGAAGATGAAGTTGTAGCACAGATACAGGGTTCTGATGAAAACTGAGATGTTGATGGCCGTGAACATTATTTCAGACATGAATAACTTCCAGTATTAAAAATGGTAAGCTGCTTGGGAGGAGTAAAAATGTCTAGTGGAGATGCTGAACTTTGCCAATTTTTGAACAGAACTGAGCATAAAACTGCAGCTTAAATAAAGCTATTCCTCAGTCTGGTTTTGATTGAGTATTTTACTGAATCAAAGTTTTACTTCAGAAACATGTTTAAATGATACTGTAGTGCCAGTGACCAGAGGTAGAGATGAGTATTTCAAATAATTAATATTCTATTCTTACTAATACGTCTGTCAAACTGAGCTATTTATTCTTTCTGCAAGACTCTGCATGCTGAAGTTTTTAGAGGCACTGTTTTTTTAGATTGCTGTTGCCACCAGACAACAGTGCTGATGTGCTATAATATTTGCTTTTTTTTTTTTTTTTAGGGATTCTCCCTTTTTTCATTAGTACTTTTTTCATCTTTAGCAATTTCTGGCATGTTTCTACTCTTTTCTGTTTCTTTTTACACTACCCACTTTTCTGTGTTCTTACAACATTGATACTTTGTGTCCTTCTAGCATGAGACATCATCAGCAAGTCTAGTGACAGCAAATGCTACCAACAATAGGCATCCAGTGCTGATATGACAATGTCCGTTCTGTTTCTACAGTGAGGCTTACTTTCCTAGGGCAATAAAAATGTTGTAGTGTCAATTCAATGCCATGCATCACCGTTTAATTTTGCAACCTCAGTAAGAACCTAGTCACCCTTGCTGTCGGCAGTTTTTCTTCTACTCGCATCCATCAAGTGCCTCAAATTCCACATTTTCCACTCCTGAGAAACAATTACCAACCTCTGTTTTAGGAGGACAGGTGTCACTAAGGATCCTTCAGGATAACAGAACAAATTTGTTAATGTTTTAATGTTTACTTAATGAACAAATAAATGTGTATTTAACATGTAGTTAAGTAGTGCTTGGGACTATAATAAAAATGCTGCTACTAAAGAAGTGTTCTTTCAAAATCTGGCCCTCCCGAGCTCCCAAAGATGGGCAGTATTACATTTCAGCAGGATAATCAAGGTTCCTACTTTACATGGCAGAATAAAGGTCTGCTTGTCTTCTTACTTAGTTTTAAGAATGGATGAAATATACAGCCCCTTCTCCCTTTACCAATACCCTTAAATTCAGACAAGCATGCTGCAAGCTTCGTAATCTTTTATAAGTAATGCAGAATAGTTTCTATAATCAGTAAGAGCAGAATAGTTTTATAATCAGCAAGTCTATTTACAGCTTTTAGATAGTGACTTCTATCATTTCTAAATAGTTTTGTGGTACTAACTGACCAATGAGTGTACAAAATTTCATGTACTATAATTTGGTGGGTTTTTTTAAAAAATGAAGTTAATTATCTCTAAAAAGAAGGCAAACCTATACCCTCTCCTTGAAGTAACACCTTGCACCAAAAGTAAAAGGTTTTTCAGCTCATTCTTTTCATTTTATGAATGATCTAATATAGTATAAAGTTTCATAGATATGCTTTTTGAAGAATAGTTATAAATATGCAGCTCTTGATTATCTCACAGAGTTCTATACTTGAATTAGGTTGTCTGGATTTTGGGGAGGATTGGGTTTTCTTGATCATGGAGGACTCCTCAAATTTTCCATTGCTAGAGTTCTAAGAAAGTGTTTCAACGCTTCACTCAGACATTTCCCTGAACTCCTAAGGTCCCCTGTTCTCTGAAACAAAAGAGAATAGAAACAGCTGATTTCAAACCCTGCTGTGTGTGACCAAGCGCTGGCATTCTCTATTCAAATATATAGTAAGCAGCTGGAAGGTTTATGGGTGGTTGCAGGTTAATTCTATTTTATTTTTCTGTCCATGCCTTTAAACAGACTATTTAGATACCTTTCCCATATAAGTTAGGCAGGATACGTAACTTTTCCATTTAGGTCTACAGAAACCCCATTCTACATGATGCATACATGTGATGCTGAAATAATGTCTGTTTATAATATAACACTTTTTGACTTTTGAGGTACAGATGCAAGGTTAGGAAAACTAATTGGCCTTCAGGGAGGGGTTACCAAGCAGAGATACTGTGCCCCTGTGCTGACAGAGGGCAGCTCCTCCCTTGGTATTTGGTGTTGTTGAGGTCAGTCAGCAACATTGTTTTTTGTTAGTCGGCCATTTAAGCTGCCCCTGAGTGTTACCCAAGTGTGGTTATAGTGCTGCTGTCAGTACTACATTATTTAGCCAGAGGAGATGGCCAAATCTATGGCCATTGGCCAGAGTGATGAATGGGCATGAGTACAGGAATCAACCTTGAAAACTGGTATCCAGTCACACCATACATAAGTTTGAGCAGATACCTATTTTTGAGTGTGTTTTGGGGAGAAATCATGAATGTTCTTTCACCCCTGGTAGTAGCTATGGATTTCACTTGGTTTTCCCATTTTCTAGACTGAGTGATGAGTAGTTTTCTGCTCCTTAGTCTTACTTGATTTTTAAGGACACATTCATCACTCTGTTTTGGAGAAAAAAAGTTATTTCATTTTCAGAGGTAAGGGAGTATTCTTATCCCGATACATTTAGGGTATGGACATTTTTGTGTTAGAGATATTGAAAAGAAGGTACCTCTTCATGTGACTTTTCCTCATTAACAGCCCTTATTTGCCCCTTCAGTCAAACATCACAAAGTCACTTGTAAAATGAAGAATTGCAATGCCTTTTTATCATCCTTCAGCACTCTGGGAATTTTTTAAATTATTATTCTTAAGTAACAGCATCCACAGACTTATATAGAGATTGGATATTGTTGGAAATATGGGACCTGCATGTTATGTAGAATTGAAGCTTGCATAATTGCAATGGAATTGTTTACTTCAGTTGCATTTTTGTTTCATTTTAGATGAAGAATTAATGGGCTATAAATAAAATAACACCTGTTTTTATTAACAGTTTATGTGTATTTTGCATTAATATGTTCTGTCTTATAGTAATTATTTACATTAAAGATATGTCTCCAGATTTTCTCTGGTTGTGTCATTCTGGGGTCTGCCTTCTGTGATTTGAGTGTTGTAATGCCTGCACCTAACATGCAGGTTCACGTAGTTGCAACTTTCTTTACAAAACCTAGGGTTTTCCCAGTGTTTCCATTATGTCATATTACATCCCTGAACCTTCCCTGAATCTGTGTCACTGGATTAGTTCTCACTTAGAACAAAGGATTGAAAGGGACTTTCTCAGTCATCCAATCCAGTTTCCAGGTGTAGTAGGTGTTCATACAAACCCTTTCAGAGTCACCTTTCACCTTAAGTTATAAATTTCTCTCTGTTCCAACTGAAGAAGGGTATTCTCACTGACTAAATACAATTTCTGTCAGTTCCTATGTACTAACGTTACTTAACGTTACTTAGCATCTCTCTAGTCTTGTAATAAGTGAGAGTAAAAAACATCACCCCTTGGCTGTCATTTTGCTAGTTCAAAAAAGGTGGCTGTCAAATTCTGTTAGTCTATTTAGAAAATAACCTTCCCCCTTCTGTGCGTGAGCACTACCCCCAGAAGTATGCCTTATCTCTGGAAATACCTTCCCTGAAAGCAAAATCCTAGTTTTACTGAGATCAATAGCAAGCTTCTTCCCAAGGTCAGTGCCTGTTTCCTTTTGCTTTTTTGGCTGCAATGCTTGGCCATGAGTAAGAAGGCTGCTATACTGCTAGCATCCTTAAACCCAAAGTGCAGTAAGCAGAGAATTCTTTAACTAATATTTGCTTACAGGATTTTTTGGGGATCATTGATATCTGTGCAATAAAGCTAATTAGAGATCAGGGTCTTAAGTGTGTGATCTGTATATCCTGAGGTGGGTGCATCATGGGAAGCCACATAAAATTTCGTGTATAGTAGATATGTAATTCATGTATAGTAGATATGTAAACTAAGTCTGAGAATCGATACTTCAAGAACACACCTGGGAATAAAGAAAGCACAAGAGACCCATCTGCTACTCCAATGCTGTCCTTTGTAGGGTTTGGGGGATTTTTTTGTTTTAACAATGGAAGTTATGTTACTGAGGTCAAGGACAGGTTGCTTGTGCTAGAGTTGTCTGGTCAGATCACATCAGTTTGTCCTTGATATTATCTTTGTCCTCTTCTGCTTTCTAAGAACTCATAGTTCTTTGATACGTTCCTGAGGCAGAATAAATTTCAGAATTGGGGTCTTGCCTCATTGTCTGGTGGTTCTGTTGTGAAATATGACATCATCATATATATGTATGATGTTCCTTTGGAAACTTCTCTTGTCAATAGAACTATCTCCAACCACTGTTCTTTCAGCTCTCCTTTTGATATTTTTTTCTTGTCTAAAGAATCGTACTGTTGAGAATCCCTGCAGTGCCTCATAAACGCATCTTATTCTCCCTTCCTGATGATGTAACACATTTTGAACTAACACCTGTTGCTAAGAATTTTCTTAGCATTCGCTGTGTCTTGGTTTGAATATATACAGAAACACATTTATATTAAAGCATATGTAAATCCTATTGGATTTTACCATATTGCAGAAGGTACTTATACCAAAGGTTGTTTTATTTTATGGTATACTTTGGTTGTATGAATTTACAGATATAAATACATCTAGAAACGTTTCCTCTAATTATTTGGTATCTTTTCAGAAAGTAGCTTTTAATTTTCCTTTTTTTTTTTTCTCTAAGGCAGCATCCACTGGCACACTAACTCATAATTTTTGTATATTGCTTGTGAATATACACACTCTCTGCAGAAATGAGAATCTTTCATACCTAGGAGAACAATATCCAGCATATCTGACAGGAAGGAGGGGCAGTTTTGTTTCCATATCTTTCCTCCACCTAGATACAGGTGCTGGGTTTAGTTCACGGTATGAATTAGAACAGTTTCAGTGTTTCTGCAATTCATACCTATTGAGACAGCTCCTACAGGGGTTTTTGTATTGCTGAGTGCCATGTAAATACAGCTTTCACTGGCCAAGCTTGTTCTAACTGTTCTGCATGTAAATGTCCCAAACTACAGAGTTAACACACTAATCACCATCTGGCTAGGTGGTAAAGCTTTTCATCTCCTCTATATGCTGGTAAATACAGAGAAGACAGCAAAACCAAGTTTGTATCTTAGCATATATTAAATACCTAATGTAGAGCTAAAAATGCAGTCAGATTTTCTTGCACTTTCTTGCAGCAAAGGGTTTTGAACATTGTTGTTACCAAATTTATGTACATCCTATGTACATCCTACTCCTGTTTTTTGCAGCACTTCTGATTTCTTTTTCTCTTGCTCACTCAGTTTATCCCACTACTGAGAATCTCTGCAGTGCCCGGTTAGGTTATCAACTATGAACATTTTTTTGGTTGCTGGAAACCTGCCTTGATTTTCAGTTTTTATGGCATAATACCTGTCTTATTTATAGATGCTGTCCTCCAGCAATATTTTGTACCTAGTTAATGTGCTCACTTTTGTTCCATTAGTTTTGGACGTTCCTAGGAATTTGTCATGCTTTTGTTCAACATATATTTGCACTTTTCCTTTGCATGATTGATACCCACTGGGTATTACGCTGAAGATGACATGAAGAAGACCACTCCTGTATTGAAGAGTAACTTTGCACTATCCATGTTAAACTGGATGCAGCTGGATTTTTTTGTTTGTTTGTTTGGTTGGTTTGTTTTTTTCCCCTACATTTTTCCATTGAGGATAGATCTGTCAGGTTTTGTCTGAAAGGCTCTTGTTTTAGAGTTATTGTTGACTTGGGTGTCTCCCTTAAGAGATCTGTTACACATTCTGTGAAAGCTGTTTTTTATACACTCTGTAATAATAGAATACTGAGATGCTGCACTGTTCTTAGGGGCATTACAAATACTAGCATTTTAAAAGGAGGCCGAGTGCTGCTTTCGCAATTATTCCTGGTAAGAATTTATACTGTGTACTTAGTGACAATCTAGGGGAGAATATAAAGTCGCACACGGCTTGCCCTTGCACCTTGTTAATACTGCTTGCAGCAGTCAATACCTAAAATGCGCCCTAAAGGTGTAGCTGAATCTGACAAACAAGTAAATGCAGAAGTATGAATGGGAAAAAAAAGAAGCAAATAAGCTAAGTTGAAGCAACCTAGTGGACACAGAATTTGCAGTCTGCTTGTTGTTGGTGCTTGTTTTGTACTGAGGTATCCCAATTGTCACAATAGTGATGCATCCCTTCATTGCAAGCTTTTCTAGTGGGTCTTCTCTTTTTCAAGATATTGCTGTGACAGGGCTTTGCTGCCAGAATGCTTACTGGAGTCTAGCTGCCTGAGCACATCTTTCTTATGCTGAGAGAATTTCATAGACTACCACAAAAGCAGTAAAATGATTTCTAAGATCCTTTGTTTATATTCATATATTCATATTATCTCCTGTCGCTATATTTACTCAGAAAACTTACTTGATCAGATTCACACTTCATAGAGATTTCACCTGTTTCTGTCGTTTGAATTGTTGACCATTCTGTGTGATGACTGGATAGGCAGACTTTACTGGATAGGCTTACTTTACTAAAAAACATGAAACTTGCTTGTCTTGCAAATAAATCTCCAAATCATGAATTTGCTTGTGTCGTTTATTGGTCTGCTCTCTTATGCATGTATTCCAATGAAGTAAATGGAATTTAGAGTAGTAACACTGGGTGGCAGCTCCAGTATATGTGTAATTTAAGCTAAAACCCATCCTGAAGACATATGTATTAACATTACTTTAAGAATTTACTTTGTAGGAGCTTCTGTATTTTATTCTACATATTTATGTGATAAGTACAAATGTAGTATGTGACTAACTACTTTTTCTAGAAACACTAAAGAATGGACATTTTTAGTACATTGGAATGCTACTGGAAATAAAGGACTGTCTAATGATCTATGAATTAAAATAATATTGTGCCTTCTGTATTCTGAAATGCTGAGCCTCTACTGAGGTAAGAAGGGTCAGATGAGCTGACAAGTTAGGAAAGCAGTATAACTGGGAAAGTTTGATTAATATGTCAGCTATAGTAGGGCACTAATTAGGCAGGAATCCTGAAACCAACCTTCCTCTCCCTGGTGTGTGGAGTTAGTTATTGGGAGTAAGCTGCTACTCTCATTGCATGTGTACTTACATGGTTACTTAGGGCTGGAGTCTGTCTGTCCTACCAGAGACTATTCTCAGGATTAAAAGCCCCACACACCACCCAGTGAATATGGCTGCAGTAATTACAGTACTCATGGTGGACAGAAAGGGACTCTCTGCAAACTTTCAGTCATTCAAGGCGATTTTAGCCCACACGGTGTCATTCAGCTAGCAGCCTCAAAACGGTGCTGTTCTCTCTTGTGCTTTCTTGCTTTCTTTTATTTCACTTGCCCCTGGGAAAGACATTGGAGCCTTCAGAGCCCAGAACATTTTGAGTTGAGTTTTTTTGCAGTTAGTGTCATTTTATAAGTATCCTGATTTTGGTAAGTACCCTGACTTAATTGCCTAATTATGTAGCTTAGGTTTTAGCTCATGCTTGGAGTTATCCTCGGCCACATGCAGAACAGTACAGCCACTGCAAGGATACCTCTGCCCTTGCTGTGGTATCACATGGTACTAGACCCGATTGGAATCTTTGCCACAAGGAGGCTTTCCAGAAGGACCTGCTTTTCTCTTCAGGACATCTTGATTCCACCAGGCTTCTGACCATTTTAGATTGCAGTATTAAAGGAATCCATTTGCTGTGGTTCTCCTACCTGTTCATTATCTGACAAGGATAGTGGAACATTTTTCTGCTCACAACTAAAACAAAACTGCATGCTATCCAGCATGAAGTGCTGAGTAATAAACACAAGTGGGCATAGATAATTTTGTCATTTGCTATTGCCCTTTATTTCTCTGGAGTTTTCAAGCAGCTTTAGGTTGTTTTTCCAGCTCTTCAACAACAAATGGCACCAAGCTCTCCAATGTTGTTATTTGTGCTACTTCAGAAGATCAGATTTTAAAAATCTTCTATTGAAGTTCTAACAAAAGGACATCAGTTGCCCTTTTCCTTATTGTCTTCTAGAACCATCTTCCCAGTCCTCTGTAGGCTTCATTGACTCTATATCCATACTCAAAGTTCAGAAGTGACCTTTTTCTTTCAGTCTGTGTCAATATATTGAATGCTACATTTCTGAGCCGTTCTGTATGTGACCTCTATTTCTTGTTCTCCCTGAGACTTTTGATTTTACTACTGCTCTCCTTTTTTTATGTTCTTCTATCTCCCATGACTTTCCTTCCATATTTGTTCCTAGCTAAAGCTTATAATTTGTTACATTTTGTTAGGTACTCCCATAGATCTTTCTTTATGTTATGATTTCCAGGCTGTCAGTGTAGAAAATAGCTAACTCCCTTGGCTTCTGTTGCTTTTTGCAGTGGTTGAGCAATTTTTCTACACGTGTTTTCTTCATCAAACCCTATGTCATTTTAAACTGTGACTACACTTAAGAAACAATGACTTTAAAAATTATACTTTAGCACTTCACACCTATTCTGCCTCTACCTCAGATCCCTTTGGTTTACAAATCATTGTGAAATACCAGGAAGGTTCAGCTGTGAAGGTAAGTCTTTTCTACATAGGTAGGTAAGCTTGATGGCATTCCAGTTAATAACTACTACTAACAGTATCTGAAAATGAAGCAATAATATAGCTTCAGTCAAAACAATTTCAGAAGATAGGAATTTTATAGTAAGTAGAGAAAAATAAAAATTTGAACCATCTGAAATATAGTATTACTCTGCAAGAGCCTTAGAAAGATTTACTGACATGGCCTTTGCTTCTTGCTGTTTCAAGTTCTTGTTTGGATTATGGACTCAGGAAAAAAGTCTGCTTGGAGTTAAGCTGTTTAAACCAGTAGCTAATGCTTTGTTAATTGTCCAGACAGATTACTTGGTTTAATGACTCATCATTGCCTTCAGAATTTCATGGTGTCCTGGCACTGTTCGGAGAGGAGTGGCTGTGGAAAAAGGGATTAATATGAGTCTAGAAATTTGTCTCACTTAAATGGAGCAAATGGTAGAATAGTTTTGAACCTGAAACTTGTAGGCACCTGAAATTCCCATTTGATAGTTTTGTGAATCCGGTAAAAAAAAATCACTACAAGTTTTCTCTGTCACCAGTGGCTTCTACCCACACAGCTAACTATTATTTGGGTCTAAACTGTTTTCTTCTATTACCCTGTAAAGCCCTTTGAGCCGTAATAGCATATACGTAACGCAAACTATTGACACCAAAAAATAGGAGACAAAATTATGTAATGAAATAAGAGTAAGGGCTTTCTAGGTATGTAACAAAAAATTCCAACCCTCTGAGATTTTTCAGAATGCTAGTGTTAGAAAAATCAGAATTCAGCTGTGGTTAAAAGTAGTGACTCACTTTTACGGACCTGTGTATTCCCTGGAGATGATTCTGCCCAAGACTAATTGGAACTGAAGGTGTCACAGATGTCAAAGGATCTTATACTCAGTTTTCAGAGCTTCTCAAGTTCTATAAGAATCTGTAATACTTTGTAAATGAGACTCAGACAGTATAAAAAATTAGTCCAGGACAAGAAAGATATTAGATCACATGCTGATTTAAGATACATAGGCAGTTATGTATAGGAATGCCATAGGCAGAGTTAATAATACATTTGAAGAAGAAAAAGGACTAGAGTAACCTCTTTGATTCTTTTCTATATGAACTGAAATAGGAATATGACTTCAACTGAAGTAATGTTCAGCATAACCCTGGAGAAGTGTTTTCCAAGAAATTAAATATCTGGAATTGACTGCAGTCTGTTTTATTTTGACCCGTATTGTTTATATATTCATTGGCACATCTTTGAGGCATATGCAATGATAAGTAATTTCTTCTCAGCTGAGAATGTATTTCTTTTTTATGTTACATCTGTCTGTCTCCTGTTACACTGTCCTGGTACTGTTGTAGTATTTTAAAAGCCCAGTTGCTAAGCCATTTTCAACTTCACTGTTCGAATTATACTGGCTTGTGTGGAGCATCTCGGTTCTGCTGTTGTATTTACTCGTTCCAATAATTTGTTATGTTTCCATGAACATTTCCCAGCTTCATTCTGGAACAGTCTTTTGTCCCCGCAGGGCAGTCAGTAATTCTTTATCTGAAATAACTGAGCAGGGAATATAATCTTCCACAGCACCTCAGTGCTATATAGAAGCCTTGTACCAGACTATGACTGCAGCTTTTCTGCCAGTCAACTTGCTTTTCCATGGAGACAGCATATAGTTAAGGCTTTTGATTTCTTTCACTATGTCCTCAGTGTTTTCTGTCACTGCTTTCTTCGGTGCCTTCTCATACTGTCTCAGAGTTTGCATCATGTCCTTAGCTGCTGCATGGATGCCTGTAATGTCCCTGAATTAGTCTCTTAGGTTTTTTGACAAAATATTCCACAATTTCACTGTTTACTTTATCCCCAAAGTAATATTAAAGAACAGGTAATACTGTGTATCTAGTGTGCCCAGTTTAGCTGATTGTTCATCTTTTTTTGTCAATATCCAGTTTACTTATCCAGAATAGTTAGATTTGTTTCCACCACCTATTTTATTGTTTTATCCTGAATAAGAATATCTTCTTATTTCTTAATAGCTACATTAGGGTCTTCAAGATCAATACAAATTGTAGTTGGGAGGGTGCCTAGGGCTGTGCTATAACCTTTGTCAGGACAAATTCACACTACTTAATGGTTCTTCTCTTTGTAGGTGTATTTCTGAGTCTATTGGCCAAAATCCACCTTTTTGAAACTTGTGTATTTTAAAGGAGTATATGAATCATTACAAATGTGCACTGCGCAGGAATGCCCTTAGCTCCTCAAAGAATTTCAGACGCTGCACAATTAGATTTATTTCAGGGATAGGCACATTTGTTCAGAGCATGCCTAGTTTAGCATGTTTAGGTTTAGCAAAAAGGAAGCTTTTCAGCTTCAGTGGCACTGTAGAGCTTTTCAAGCAAAAGTATAAAGAACTGTCCTTATTCTGGACTCTTCCTTCCACTAAGGTCATCTCACCTCAGGCTTTTTGGATCCCTTCACATCTTACAAGCACAATGTCAGATTACCTCATCTGAGGGATACCTGTTATCTCTATAAAGCAAGTATCCATAATGATGCAATACATTAGCTTCATTCCCATTAAAAAGCTTGAGAGATACGTTCTCTAAATGCAGTGAAGGATTTGAAGTTACTCTGAATTCCAAGATTTATATGTGATTTATTTTGTAGTACTTTAAAGCTGGGGCAGAAATTTGTGAATTTATATTTCAGGTAAGTCATCTATTCTGGATATGGCAGATTGTGATTTTGTTTTTCACATTTGTGACCCATTAATTATATCGTGTGTATATAGACTGTGGACTGTTGTATATATTTCATACATAAAATTACGTATACTCATTTCTGACTTTCAGGTTTGGTAATCTCCCTGTTCTTTTGTGAGTGGTCCAGGAGTCTTGTCAGCATGCAATTCAGTCTTGATCTTCCCATGCATTTTTTAAACAGCTTTTGTGCAGCTTGTGAAATTCTTAAAAAGTACCTTGCATATTGCAAGAATGATAACTTCAAAGGAAAACACTTGAGGTTTTTTTCAAATATCCTTTCATATAAATGCCTTTTGTTCACAAAAGTGTTTTATTCAGAAAATATATGTCCAACACACCTTCAAAAAATTCCTTGAAATGAACTGTGTAGTTAGATGTTCTTTCATAATGATGTAGAGGCAATATCCTACTTAAGTTTGCACAGCTGTTTTTGGATGAGAAGATACAATGAAGATAAACATTAGAATATTTTGGGTGATTTTTTATGGAATTGTTCCAAAACATACCATTTTGAGACGCATCAGTTAGATGGCATAGCTAGTGGAGTTCATGAGAGTGTGATTCATCTCATCTGCTGGGTTCCACTACAACATAGTCTTTTCAGTGTAACTGTAAACATTTGTTACAGGATTCCGGGTGCTGGATACTAACAAGTAGATTAAATGGCCTCCTTTCAAAAGGTCTTTATTTCCAGCATTTCCATATAGTGCCATTTAAAACCCTTACCTCCATTTACCTCTCTTTTGATTTAGGTACATCATGAAGATCATTGAATTAAACATATGAGTTGGTCACTAGTGATACAAAGTTAAAAAGCTCATGTGAATTCTTTTAGCTTTCTGATAGCCCCTTTAGCCATGCTGTTTAATTGACTTTTCTGCCTCATATTGCCCAGCTTCAGTGAAAACACAGCTTTTGGATATTTCCACTCTCAAATTGTCTCAAATGACAGATCAAATAACATCTAGTATGCCCCAGAAAACATATTCTCTCATTTCTTGCACCACTGCCTAAAGTTCATGATTTTTCTCACAGAGCTGGTCCTAAAATCTCCATTTTAACAGGTGAAATAAGTGTTGTCATCTCTTCTACCACATTCACATTTCCATACTGTTGAAATCAGAAACTTCACAGACGATCTTGAACATTGCTGAAAGCAGGAGATGGGCTTGAGTTGCATTTTTCTCCTTGCTAAGATTGCTCACGTTAATGAAGTTAATATTGGTTTAAAGTGTACATATGCAAAATCAGTGATCAGCCCCTCAGCTTGGCCAAAAACCACCTTGCTGTACTTGCTGGAAAAGCCTACAGTGATTCTTATTTACAGGCAGCTTTGTTTTCTCCTAAGACCAGCATGTCAGATGACCATGTTCAGAAGACTGCAGGTTGTAATCTGTGAATAGATTTACAGTAAGAAATTCAGGTCTCCTTTAGCTTGTGAATTTTTAAACTTCTAATAAAATTGTTTATGTCCTTGTAAACAAGTTGAAATACCAGTTGACGGTGACTATGCTTGTGTGAAAATTCTACTGACAGCTATAGAGTAGTCATAAAATGTAAGCACGGCATAGCTTTAAATCACAACAAGAAAAGCAAGTAATGCTTGCTACTATAGTTATGGTCATTGCCGGATAATCTGCAGACATCAAAACTTTCTAGAAAGTTTCTGTTCTGCTGATGCTTACGTTTATCCCAGTGATGTTAATTTTAAAAGACAATGGGTGACTTTGACTTCTTAACAGAATTCGTATGACTTAAGTCATATCATCATAGAATTAACACACTTTTTACATTGAAGTGTTTGTTTAGGACTAGCAGCCAAATATTCTCTCTCAAAAAAGAACAGCAAAACAGACAGACTCCTGAAAAATCTTGTCTCTGAAGAAACTAAATAGCAAAGCTGAAGTCACATAGAGTAAACCACAAATTAAGCTGCTAGCATGACTCAGAGATTTGTTAATACAGCTGTAAACTGTAAACAGATTTTCTAAAGAGCATTGGAGTGGTCCCTCTGTTGATATGCTGTGGTTTAAATATTGAAACTATCATTGAAACTATAAGGGGAAAGCACAAATTTGGAAGCAGTCTCTTGTTTTCATTTCCATGAGCCTGATCTCCTAATTTGAAAAAGTACTTTTTAAACCATAGGAAAAAGATGAAAGAGACTTATTTTTATGACAACAGAAATGAAATTACATAGCAATAGGAATAATATTTACCAATTTGATGCTTATCTATACTGCCATTGTCATGGATTGAGCTTCTATGTAGTAAGCATTGCAAAAGTGCCGAAAAAGATGCCCCTATTAAAAGGACTGCAATCAAGTAATTAGAAATTGAATTCGTGCAATTATTTATTATTTGATGGCTGTTCACAGCAGCATTCTGGAATTCTCTGCCAATCATTCATTCCAGGTGTGTGTCAAGCTATAACCTGTATTACAGTTGCTTAAGAGATGTGGCAGACCGAAAGCCTGTTTTGTATATATATCATGGAATCATAGAATGGTTTGGGTTGGAAGGGACCTTAAAGATCATCTAGTTCCAACCCCCCTGCCATGGGCAGGGACACCTCCCACTAGACCAGGCTGCCTAAGGTCCCATCCAGCCTGGTCTTGAACACATCCAGTGATGGAGCATCCACAACTTTCCTAGGCAACCTGTTGCGGTGTCTCACCACCCTCCTGGTGAAGAACTTCTTCCTAATTTCTAATCTAAATCTACCACCTTCCAGTTTGAAGCCATTACTCCTTGTCCCATTGCTACAAGCCCTTGTAACATGTCCCCAGCTTTCTTGTAGGCCCCCTTCAGATACTGGAAGGCTGCAATAACATCTGCGTCAAGCCGCCTCTTCTCCGGGCTGACCAACCTCAACTCTCTCAGCCAGCCCTCATCAGAGGGGTGGTGTTCCAGCCTTCTGATTGTCTTCATGGCCTTCCTCTGGACCCACTCCAACAGGTCCATGTCTTTCTTGTGCTGGGGGTTCCAGAGCTGGACACAGTACTTCAGGTGGGTTCTCACGTGAACAGAGTAGAGGGGAAGAATCACCTCATATATATATATATATATGTATATATGTATATATACTATGCATATCATATACTATGGGAAATATATATACTTGTTACATGACATCTTTTATATCACCCAGAGCAGCACCTCTTGCAATAATAGTTTCATTTTTAATTAATACTTGCATACCTTTGGCTGCAGGTGTTTAGATTTTCTGCCCTCTCAGTATGTGAGAATACATCTACTGATATATTGTCTTCAAACCTAACTTCAAATAGATTGAGTATCTCAAACTGTTCTTTTTATTTCAGTGTCATTTCATCTATCAGATGAAAATCCACAGCCATCTGCCCCACTGAATTCAGCCATTGCTGATTTTTTACACTCAATTGAGAGTTTCACAACAGATTTTAATAGCAGGGGCATTTGCCCACATTTTGTTGTGGGAAAGTGGAGTGACCACCACAGAGTTTGGTAGGTTTCTCCTTAATCTGCCTTAAATCAAACAAACAGATCCTTACTGATATGAATGTTCTCAGCTCCTGCAGCTGTGACCGTCAGCTGCAGCTGATGTTACACACCCCCCTCCCCCCCCAATGATCTTTCCCTATTTACATTCAATTTCAAGCTGTAAGAAGCTGTGGTATTTTCTTATTCAATAAGACATCTGCCTACTCAAGCTGAAACAGAACTTGATTGGATGCTTTGAGGTAGATTAAGTGGGATCCCTTCAGAAAGTCTGTATTTCTAGCATGCCATTTAAAATTCCTTACACTCTTTCAGTGTGCTTTACATCATTGTAGAGGCTTCAGAGAGTACACTGGGATTGGCCAAACAGTCCTTTAGACATGTTTGTTTACACTTGCAAGCTGTGTAAGGTAGATGGGAATCACCCATAGTAAGATATGCACATGAGAAACTGCTAGAGTTAAAAGAGCAAGTTGTATACCAGGAACTGGAGCTTTGCAGTGTGTGTTATCCATGTGCATGTTCTGCATCACCTTTTGCTCTCCTCATCCCCTTATCAAAGTCCCTGACACACCAGGACTCTACAGTTCAGAGGAACTGAAAAGTGGGAAGCAAGTACCAGCTTCTCTGCCCCAGCTGCGGAGTAGAGAGAACAGGACAGTTGAGCTCTACAGGAGTATTCTTGAGATACTTTCCAAATGAAGGGTGTGCGATGCACATACCTCCTGTACTGTTATGAACATGTGTAGAGTTCTGAACATCTGTAATAATTAGTGAGTGTCTTCTTTTTCTCTCCCTGAGATGGAGGGATTTTCTGTGTTGTGGGAACTACTGATGGGGGAACAGTCCATTCTGTCCACTTCAGGAAAACCTGGGTAGATTAGCAAGGCTTTACAGTTTGCGAAGGACCTTTTTAGAATCTTGGTTCCTGCTGTGTCTCAGATATAGTCACCTCGTGGGGGACGCAGCTGAAGTTTCTTTTTCTTTTCTCATATGACCTTTTTTGTACAAGTGAAGAAGGAGGAAGGTGGTCACTGCTGGGTTTTTTGTTGTTTCTTCAGACAGTGTTCTTTTTCTGTGCAGTTCCATTTCAACACAAACAATTTAAGGATAAGAGTGTCCCAGTCAAACAGTGCTTATTCCTGCAGCTGACTTATGTTTAAATGCTTTGCAGGTCTGGGGCTTAGCTGTGTATGTCATTATTGGAATGTCTGGAACTAAAAGCCATTAAAAAGATTTTTTTTTTTCTGTCTTCCTTTTGTTCTCTTTTCTGAACTTAGGAGTCAAATGTTTTTGAGAGCAGAAAATATTCAGGACACACAAAATGCTGCCACTGAATTTGCAACAAGTCACAAGAATACTTTAGTTACTTCAGATAGTTCTGTCTTCATCTATTGCAACAAAAAAGCAGAGCATGATTGATGTATTAAACATCTCAGGAAAAAAAAAATTAGCTTCAGTGCCAGTTACACTTGAGAAGAAGAGACAAATATACTTTATTTTCTATCCAGATGCTCAAGGCACTTTCTGCTCAAATGACTCGACTCTTCTTCTGGTAAACAAAGTATTCAAAATGAAGTTCCTAAGAGATGTTTTTAGCAATGGTAACTGGAAGATTTCTTAAGTCAGTGTATCTGCATGCCTAGTATGTCCATGTTCCAGTCACTCAAATCCATGGATTTATCTAAAATCAAAATCAGTTCCAACACACTGCATTCCCCTTTGGCTTATCCTTAGCTGCTTGAATTGTCACAAAAGTTATATTAATAGAGGCAGCTGCTTTTCTTCAAAATAAAGTATGTGATGCTGTTCTTTGAGTACTGACAGGCCAAAGTTCAGAAGGAGCTTTCAGTACTGACTTTTCTGGGCTTTACTTGTCTTTGTTGTTTTAAAGTTAATTTCCAGGTTATTTTATTCCACAATTTTAGTATGCATTTTACCCCATCTTTTGATTTTTTTCATACAAGAGCTTTTATTGATGTTATTAAACAGCCAGTGTTTTTCTCCTTTCTAAAGGCAAATGGGCAGTTTGCAAAAGACAAATTTGACCATTTCCAGCAAGCAAATGACCTCAGTGTTTTGTGCCAGTGATTCCTTTCACTAATCATGTCTTTTAAGGTAAATGGCACTCTTTGAAGATTTTTTCCTCCCAAAATTTCCAGGAGCATGACTGTCCTAAGAGAACATCATCTCTCTTCAGAAAAGAGATAAGGTTACTACCTGTTGGACTGTTGAGCCAAATCTGTGTGACATGTATGTTTTGCCAATGATATCATTAACACCTGCACAAAGCAGAAAGCCTCTTTAGACCCCATCTATATTGTAGTTATCCGGAATGAAAAAATATCTCACAATAGTATTTTCAACAGTTTGGAAACTATATAGCCAC
>VZZY01022061.1:0-77369 GCA_013400335.1 Eurystomus gularis | reverse complement strand
GGCCGAGGGCCTGCGGGTGGGCACCGGGAAGGGCGGCCTCGCCCCGGCGGCGCCCCGTTTGCCGCTGCGCCCGGCTCCCCGGTACCGGCAGGTCTGTACGCGCCTGTGGGCCGGCAGCTTCCCCAGGAGGCGGTTCTGGGCCGTGGCACGACCAGAGCGGTTCTTGCCGCGTTTCGTCCCGCTTGGGGCCTTTCCTAACGCCGCAGGGGCCGGCCTTGCTCCATGGTGCTGCTCCCCAGGAGCCGCAGCGGAGGTGGCTTTGGCCCCCCCTCGATTATACAAAGGACATGGCAGAAATAATGTGCAGGCAGAACGTCCCAGAAACCACGGAAGCCCTTTATTGAATCAGACCATCCGATGAACGGTCCAGCAGTGACATCTCTTTGCATTCCTGGAGGAACTGAAACACAGGTTTTGGCCTTTAAATGCGATCTAAAACTAGTGTGAGATTTTGACAATGTGCTCAGCTTGAAATTAAAAAAAGTCATTGCCACAGAGAAATATGTGTAAGAATGATTTTTGGCTTTCTTCTCTTGAATATGATTTCTTGTGCCCAGCCCTCGTCTGTCTGGCATTGTAGCGTTTTCCCAAGAAAATCACTGTCTTCACTTTAGACTTTTGATCAAGCTTGCACAAAAGGTTTGAAATGGGTAGTGCGAAGTTCTCTGTACTGTCAATATGGGCAAAGCTACAAGAAATATTTTTGAAAAGACATGAAGTGCTTACTGAGTTTTAAGCTTACTTTTGTAAGGCTTCAGATAACTATGTAATCAGAAGAAAGGGTTTAATATGATCTCTTGATATCATATGTTTTAAGGGAGAGTTAGATTGTCCAACTTGGAGAAAGTAGTCTTTCAAGTAGACACCTTCTTCTGTACTTTAAAGGTCTTATGGACCTTTATTTTGGTCCAAGTTTAATATGCCTTGCCGTAGTCCTAATACATTTTTTGGGGTCAAAGGGCTGCGTCTGACTCTGAGATTTTTGTGGCCATGACACTTTTTTTCATTAAGAATATTGTAATCTTACACAGTACCGTGATATCAGAGAATCTTAGAAATGTTGATTGGAAGGGACCTCTGGAGGTCATTCAGTCTTGTCTCTGTTCCAGTCAGGATTCTTACTAGATTTAGGCTCAGCTATGACTTTTGCCTAGCAGAGTCTCTTTAAAGTCACCAAAGATGGAGAGTTGACAGTTCTGGTTCAGCAGACAGTCACTGTTACAATGATCCCTGGCAGTCTATAAATTATGCTTTACAAATGCAGTTCTATGGGTTGCACAGATGAGTCTTCAGTGAATGTCACACAGTTTTGTGCTGTAAATTAAGTGAGCTATATAAGCTGATTTTTCTTACGTACTTAACACACTGATCTGTATTGAATTCTTGGGGTTTGATATTGGTTTTATATGACACATGTAAGTTAAGGGGCTGAATAAATAGTGATACATACATCATTTTTCCATGAAAATTATGATAAAATATGTACAAAATACAATAAAGAATGTTCACTCTTTCCCGGCGTGCCATCTCTTACTAAGGTGCCTTTAAGTATTATGGTCCACTTTTGTCCAGATTACCCACTGAAACAGAATTTGTACTGAAGTAATCCATCTGAGAAGATACAAAGTTTTATCCTCATACCATACTGCAGACTGTCAGAGCCTGGCCGTAATTCCTGATGCTTTGAAGCAGCCCAACAGCTAGGCTCTACTACTAACTCACAGAAAAGATGGCTTTCTGGAAGGAAACTATATCACAGCGCCACTCAAACAGAAGAATCTGTGATCTACACGGAAGAGCCAGTGTATATGCAACAGTTGCCATAGCTCCTTATGCAAAAGGTGTTTGCAACAGAGGATTTGTCTTAAAAAACAGTGTGCCCTAGAGTTTAGAAACCAGCAAACAAAACCCTGTATATCTCACTGGGACAGATTATAGTGGTGCTGGTTTAGGGGATGGTACAGGGTCAAATGATAGCCCCCAGATGCCTGTTGTTTTAGGTACTTCAGGTTCCTCTGGTGCATTTATAGAGACGTTATGGAGGAGGTCAGATGTTTTACCTTATGTGAACAAATACAGATTTCTTGCAAAGGTTTTATTAGAACTGTTAGTCATTTAGGAAACAGTAGGAGCATCTAGACCAGCGTTGTGGCATGCTGGGTTGAATCAGTGGAATCACTGATGATTGAATTGGAAGAACAATTGTCGAAGTCAACAGTCTTTTGTGACTTTGCACTATTAGTGTGGTTGGATTTACAACAGCTTAAGCATTCCTGTGAAGCAGAAAGGCCTCAGTGTAGTTCAGTACAAAATTTGGCATCTAAGCATTTTTTTATGTTGAGCTGATTGCATAGTGCTATTTTATTCTCCCTGAAGTCACTGAAGAAGGTGCGAATCAGTGTGGCAGAGTGGTGGGTTGTGATTGCTGAGGTATCCTCAAATGCCAGTAGGTGAATTTGTACTTAATATTGATAGAAGTAAAAAGAAAACATGGAACTGAATAAACAGAAGTAATGAAACAGGTCATTCTTCAAGAAAGTACATTCAGAAAAGTTAAATACTGAATTGAAAGGGTGTACTCCATCTGAAGCATGAAAACTCTTCTCTTCTGTAGCATCTTCAGTCAAAAGTGATGTTGAATGAAGTTCTTAAATACAGAATTTGGTAGACAAAATTGTTAAATATAATGCTTTTTTTGAAAGTAGTGTTTTCATTGCCATCTCTCGCTGCTGAGTCAGAATTATGATTTCAAGTCTCTATTTCTGCTATCTCATTCATTTTTCAACATCCTTTTGAAACCATGATCTCCGAAAAAGATACATACTGATTTGGTTTTTATTTATCCGAAAGTGGAATTCTTGGGAAAATTAAATTCCATGGTTTTTTCATCCACTTTTAAAATAGAACATAACTAAAAAATGGGCTTTTTTTTTTACACATCAGGCCAACCTTTACAATGAGCCACTAAGCTCATGGAAAAATTACAGTATATACTCTGAAATTTTACTGAATATTAGTTTTATTGGCTCAATGGAAGTATGAACTAGAATTAAAATGCTTCAAATGAAATAAAGAACTAGAATTAAAATGCTTAAAACCCAAAACAATTCAAAGGCATCTATTTCTGAACAACATTGTTGATCCCAAGTAGGTTGAAGTCAAAATAAAATGAAGAAAGCTGGCATAAAAGCAATGAAAAAGAATTTGATTTATTGAGCCTTTATTCGTTTTCTCAACTGCAAAGTCTCAAAAATTTGTTTCTCCTTAGTTTTTCTCTGGCTGCCACTCATAGAATTGAGAATGTGGGCTTGTGGACAGTATTTTAGTGATGAAGCCCTAGAAGTGTTAGAGGGATTCAGCAAAGCTGGATGAGAGACAGGGCACTAAGAGCCACTTGGGAGAGTCCTTCTGCAGTTACTGAATTCCACAGCAGCAGATTTTTTTGTAGTGGAAAGTGAAGATGAGTCAGTGTAGTTATTTCTTTTGCTTACCAGCAGTTGTAAGCTGCATATACACTTCTCTTTGTATTTCACTCCTTCAGCCCTTGGAAGGTGAGACTTGGGACCTGGAATACATGGAGATGTGCTGCTTTGATCAGCATGCCACTAGCTCTGCAAAGAGTTATTAGTAAATAAACTGTTACTTAGAGCTGTTAACCGGATTTTTGCTGAGAAGACACTTTTGATTTGACACTTTTTGATCCCTTCCTTGCTTGAGAGAAAACCTCTCTCAAATCCCTCATTTTTTCACTGCTACATCCAGAGGGCTGTTTCAGATTGTGTGACCACCATTGCAGTGGCTTGAAAAGATGGTTCTCAAGATTCCTTTGGCGTGAGATATCTCCAGTTCCTCTGCATCCAACATAAACACTAGCAACAACAAGTAAAAATTGTCAGGCCTGCCTGACCATTCTCACATACATGCAGTTGTGTGCTCGTGTCTGATCAAGGCCAAATTTGTGCTGCTGGGTGATACAGTGGTGTATGAATGTGAGAGTAAGTAGTGTGCGTGGAGTTAGTACTTACTTACTTGTCCAAACCAAAACAAACAGATTGTCCACCTTAAAAAAAAAAATTAAAAAAAAAAAATCCAAGACTTAAGTTCTCTCTTCTCTGGTATGTTTTTGTGGTGGACATATTTAAACAGGTATGTGGTTACATGTTTTTAAAAGGGGCTTCTATCACAATAAAATCTAATCTCTTCTGCAACAGGTGTCACATCTGGCTGAGCTGAACAGCCAATACGTGTGAAATTCTGAGCTCTCCATTTGTGAGCTCTAAGGGTTTAACTGTGTAACAAGCATTAATAGGGATGTCTTCTTCAAACAGCTCCAGGACAATATGTAGGAGCTAGAGCAATGTTGTCAGCAGGAATGATGTATATTGTCGTTTGTCCTGTTTCCCAACTGTATCCCTCTGTGTTTGATTAAATGAATACAAGGTTCTCCCACGAGCTCCTAATCTGAATTTAGGCCAGGTTAGATGCTCAAACTGTGACACTTTCAAATATATTGCCAAGAAAAGGAATGAGAACTCAAATATCTTGTAAGAAATGCATTAAGGTGCTTCATCACTACACTGTAGAATAAATCAGTGTTTTTCCCACAGAGGTATATCAAAGATCTGGATTTTGGAAATGAAATGGCACAATCAGTCAACTGCAGTCTTCATCTCCCTTCTGTTTCTATGGTAGAAGTCCCCACAAAACATGTGTAGCCTGATGAGCATGGAAAAACTAGAACAGAAGTTGAAAACTCTGTATTTGCATCATATCCATAAGGGTTAACAGACCAGATTTCGGTTACTTACTGTGGCTTTTGCAGTAAAACTTAGGTGATTTAAGAATACATGTTTTCTGGGTAAATTTTCAAAGGCATTCCCAGCAGTTACGTACATCGGTGTTGTTGCAAGTTGGCAAGTTACGGCAGGAGAGGTAGATGCTTCTATTCATTTATGCATTTAAAAATGCCCTACACTGACTTTCACTACACTTTAGATACTTAGGAATTCGTTGACAGGATGTGATATTCTGATTAATTTTATTTGCAGTTGTATTCCAAAGTAGTAAATAATATAAAATAAAATAATATAATAGAAAATTTACTCAACTCTGCCTTTAAAAATATGTTACAATTTTTTTACAGGGAACAGAATTAGATTTTTTAAAAAACTAATATTGTTTCCTGGGAATTTCTCACATAGCAAAAACTGTCCACTTACATGCTTCTTAAGCAAATCAAATAATAAAAAACCTTTTGTATCTGCAGAATAAAGCCACTAGCTTGACTTACTGTTTTCATATACTGAGTTCACGATGTCACCTTGTCAAATATGTTTTTTTCTTCCTACTGATATGGCAAAACACAATTTACATTTAATGACAAATCCTGTAAAAATCAAGGTTTTGGCCTATTGCCATTTCATAACACAATGTTTAGATGTAGTAATAATTAATACTATAGTATAGTTGCCTTTTCAGAAACCTAGAAAAATACACACAAAAGCTGTAATGAAAAGACTGTTGTTACCCGTTGCAACAGTAAGTTCTTAAGGAATTCAGATAGCTTGTAGGGCTGATGCTGGTGGCATGGAAAGTCCATGAAAGCTGTGTTTTGGGCATAAAAAGTGCTGAGTACCTTGAAAAAACAGGCCCATCTGTCTCAAAGACCCCAAATGAGGGAAACCTTTTTGATCTGTGGTAGTTTTCCTCATTTAACATGGGAGTGGTGTTATTGGCCTTACAAGCTTGTTGGAGAGTTAATTAATGCTTGTGCATGCAAATAGTATAGGGATCAGTTCCACAGGAAGACTTGTTAGGAATAACTCTGTCTTCTGAGCTGGATTTGAAAACTATGCTGTAAATCAAGCCTGAGGTTATATGTTGATGAATGGGATAAAGTAAAATATGGAATAGTTGTGCATTGACTGAGTAGGATCCAGCCTCAGTACTGAAAGAACCAGTAGCCTGGAGGAGAAGGAAGAGGTTCTGTGGGCTCATGGGTGTGACTGGTAGGTTGTGTCACGCAGGCTCAGGGAGAGACGGAGAAACGTGGCTCTGAGCAAATTTCACTAATGTTGCTGTGAATGGTACTTGAGTCCATCTTTCCTGCTTTCACAAAACAACAAAAAAACCTTCATCAAATGCTTGTGGCTCTTTATGAGACCCTTGTTTTATTTCTTCATAACCATTCTGGGAAATGTCACGTTTTCTAAGTTTTCAGCTGACCATAGTTCCTATATATAGTGCAACCCTTTAAAAAGCACATAGAACAGTACCATAGCCTATACCAATCTGTCTACAGTGTTGACAGTGTCACTTCTGCTAGGAAAGTACATGGATAATCATCAGCTTAGAATGTAAAGTTTTTGGAGAAACTATATTTGTATATGTAGATACATATGCATGTAAATATTTATGTGTGTGTGTGTGCATATTATGTCTACATAACCACAGTGGGACCTAGGCAATAAAAATGCAAACTAAACAGGAGATAAGGATTGAAGATCAGTACGAAATGTGAGGTGTGACATTTCAGTTAAGTTATCATGAGTAGTTGAAGTGAGTGAAAAGCCTTCCAGGTATTTGCGCTATTTCTCAACAAGGGTTGATTTGCAAGAGAACCTTGGTACCAAACTCCTTTTAAACATCTAAGTGTACGTTTGGATATGCCTAGGACTTCAGCATTTTTTGAACCTATTAATGCCTTTGGGATTTCTCCCATCAAATTGCTGACTTTCCTGTTCCTTTCCTATTTACTTCTCTTCCCAGAAACTGTAGAAAGAGTCCAGGAGGCTAACGAGTGAGTTGTGGATTTTACCAAATTGACATGCTTAGCTCTATATTGCAGTGGTGGAAATCAGGCCTGTGGGAATCATCTGTCCTACTTTGTTGAACTGCTGTGAGCTTGCTTGTTATTTCCCTTTCCCAGCCCACAACTAATTTATTATAAAGAATGCTTGCTTTACAGTTTACTTAAAGCTACTTCTTTCATGCTCAAAAGTGTTGCAGACATATTGTGTTAATTATCTTAATTGTCTTCTCAGCGTGAACACTGATCAAAAAATAGACTATTCACTAGAGTTTTAGATTGGAAGCCGAAACTTATTTTGGGTCACATAGCACTCAGTTATAATTAATTGCAGTGGTCTGTGAAAAAAAGAAAATTTTTCACTGCCTGCCTAGCACCATGTAGGTTTACCAGTGCTGAAGATGGAGTGTTTTGTTCAATCAATCTTGTAACAATTTTTAAAATAATACAGATTACTTATAGATGTTAGAAAGAGACTGGAAAGCCATTAGTGGTGAAAGGACAATAGATTAATTTTTTGAGTGCTTATCCAGAAAGTAGCATTAAGTAGGAACATTTATTGTAGTTTGTGTTTCATACTACTCTAAAGTTCTAAGCAGCATTTTTAAAGTTTTCTTAAAACTGATGCTGAATAGATGATTCTTCATGGGTCGAGGTTAACATTCACAAGATTTGTAGGGTCAGGACACAGCACTTCCTGCTCCTTCAGTTCCTCACAGCGGAAGGACCTGCTTGGAGGTCAAGAGTTTAAACTGTGTGGATGCCAAGTTCTTTAGTTTGTCTGGGAAAGACTTGGCTAAAAGGAAAGTGGCATGTTGTGAAACATGGTGTGAGTGTTCCTGCAGTGTTTCCCAGGTACTTTGCAGTTTTCCCAGAGTTGGGGGATGCTTTTAGACCTGTCAGGATACCAGGTGTTACAAACACATCACTCACTCCTATAAATGAAATGCTTAAAAGAGTATTATGTAAATACCATTCCTTTTAGTCCACTTATGCAGAAGGAAGCAAAGTAATACTACCTTTGTATTTTTAATAATATTTTTAGTATTTGCAGTAGTAGCAAAGAACTTGTACTTTTGTTAACTGTAACTTTTAGGATAATCTTGTTTTGAAAACCAAAATTAAACACTCTCATATCCAAGCTGTAAAACTGGGAAATAGCTCAGAACATTGGAGTCTATAAATACACCTATTTACTTTACCCAGAACGTCATTTTCCTGGACAGATTCCCATTTTTATTTAATCTTGTAACTTAATATAATTTATGTTTTTCCCAGCTGGGTGTTTTAAAATATCTCTGGACTATCCAGAACATGTACAAATTTATGTTATGGTTTCTTTTTTTTTTCCTTTTGTGAGGAGTGAGAAGAGTGGTTCAATATTTTTAATAATTTTTAGCAAACTGTCTTTGAAAACACAAACCATCTGTGAATAATATGATGAGCAGTGATTTTGCCATTTTAATGTAGAAGAGATGCAAAGACAATGATTCTAGTTTCACTGATACCATCTTTAGTTCTGACACATGTAATTCTGTAACAGTGTTACTCTTGGAACAGAAGGAAACCTGACATGCTCCTATCAGTGAGATCAGAACCATGCTGGGTTTCTAAGTGTGGTAGAGTTATTTTGTCATTAAAATTGTTTTGACTGGTCTCTTATGAACACTTTTTCCATCCTTGGTACACAAGAATAGTTAAGCACAATAGTGGCAAAAATCCCAGCAGTACCTATGATGGAAGAAGTCCTAGAGGTGGTCTTGGAACTGGCTGTTGTTGTGTGTTCACGGTGACACACCCAGGCCACGCACTTCAGACTGGAGTTTTGATAGGAAGAGATCCAGTTGTGCTTACGGGACACTAGGTGATCTGTTAAAGTGATACCAACAGCTTCTAAATAATGATGTTGTATCACAGAGAAGCCTGTGCATCCTCAGGATACACAGTAATTGTTCCATGCAGTCTTGTACCATCTTTTTTTCCTGTTTGTATCCATTGTATTTTCTCAGTATTTGCTGCATTCAAAGTTCTGTAATGGGAAGGATGCTTTTTCTGTAAGAATTTTTTTTTTTTTAATTCCAGCTATGTGACTGACTATAGAGACAGCATAGCAAGTGGTGCTTCACAGGAATAAAAATTAGGACAGCTGCAACCTTCTTGATTATGATTTAGTCAAATTCCTATTAAATGCTACAATCTGACTGTAAAACTATGTAAAATCTATTTGGTGCAGAATGGGCTATATAAGTAAGACTAACCTGATGTGGCGTGTTGTCCAACTGTGTTGTCTGTAAGATCTCTAAAGATGGTAAAAGAAATCCTTACAAAACAGAAAAAAAATTTGCTCTGTGTGAAATAAAAATGGGTGCAATCTGTGGCTGAAAAATCTGCCTTGCAAGATCTGTTCTGATTTTAAGAGTGTTTTTTATTGGAATGCTTGTCCACATTTCATCCATCTCTGTGAATTATTAACATTACCTTTGAACATTAGTAGTGTGTTTTCAAATACTAAACTAGTTTCATGATGGGAAAGCTTTTTCAAAGGGCCCATTGTACACACGTAGTATCACCTGTAGTGCTGTTATGGGCTGCAAGACCAACAGCAGCTCAGGGGGTGTTAGCATGACTGATGGAGGCTGCTTTGACTTGATCCTGCTTTGATCTGCTCAATAGGAATCTTTCCATTGATTGCAAGGTCAAACCATTTACGTGAAAAATGTCCTCTGTATATCTGTGTTATCTTCCATGGTGCAATGGCTAACTTTCTTTTTTTCCCAAGTAAACTTCCTCACATTAACCTGGATAATATAAACATTCTGGAGGAAAACAAAGACATTTTAGAAAAGCCTGGGCTGGAATCTTTTTTTCCCACAGTTCGAGTAGCTCTATGTAATCATTCAAAATTAGTCTAGAATAAATAAAAAGTGCTGCCAGAAGGTAACATTTAGGAGGGGCGTAACATACGATACAAGTTTTGAACCATGAAAGATCACATCCCATGTGCTGACAAAGGAGTCAGTTTGGGCAAGAGCATTAAAATCCTAGATTTTTGTGAAGCTTTGAATGTAAACTTACTGGGGAGCAAAGCACACCCTTCTTTTGTCTCTGGAAATGTAAATGAAACATTAGTTGCAAATTCTGTTGTGTTTGTCTTAGAAGTTATTTTGAAAGGAAGGCCATATAAAACTTAAAAGTTTGCTACTGTAGTGCTACTACTTCACTAAAGAATTAACCAGGGCTTGGGAATTTGCCAGAGCTTGTTGCTTTTGGCTCATTTCCAGTCAAGCCCTTAAGAAAGGGACCAACATGTTATTGCTGTTAATGCCTTTGTGATCAAACTCTGTGGTCTGCAGAAAACATTAGGGCTATGCTAATTTACTCCCATAGTTTTATCTGGTCAAAAACTGGGAATAAAGATTGCAGCAAAACGTTTCAAGGGAAATGCCATAGTTTTTCATAAACCTATGGGTTATGAAGTTTTCTGTGAAATACAGTCAGCCAAATATAAATTCTTTACATCTAAGGATGCCACGTTATATTGCAGTTCCAATCCCAGCTGATGAACCATCTGTCAGCCAGGAGAGGGAAGCTGTTCAGATGAGAACAGTTACAGGCTTCTGGTCTTTTAAAGTCCACATACTCAGGTTTGTAGCCATACCTTGTTCCACACAGGCAGGTTTGTTTTCATATGTGGTACTGAGAGATTATGGAGTTAAAAACAGCTATGTCTGGAGGAGTTACTGTTGATGGACAGTAAAAAAATAACTGGAGGAATTACTGTTCATGAACATCCTACCACAGCAGCTCCGCAAAAATGACAAAGCAGCCTCACTTTTAGTATTAGTTATAAAAGTTTTCACAACACTGTCATATACTTCTTCGTATCACCCTTGTTGTAGAACCTGTTCCTTAGTGTAAATGCAGGCAGCTTTGATAGATCATGGAGGGCTCAGGTAGTTAGGGTAGAAAACTGCAGCCATGAGGGAACAATTTAGGGATTGCCCGTTCACCTGAATGAGCATTGCGATGACTTTGTTCAGTTTCCCAGGCTGCTGGTGGTCACATAATGGTCAACCTCTCTGGTGCCGATAGCTGCAATGCTATGCTCTCTCAACAGAAACTGCAATTTGTAAACTTGCTGAAGAACAAGTGCCTCTGTAAAATTAGGACTTTTTTCACATTGCATTGACCATTTTGGATAAACTTAACAGAAACATTTCTCCATCATGTGTAGTCTTAAAGCTAATCAAATAATTCAGAGAGACAGACGTTTGGAAGCTCTCACTGCTGTCAGATTACTGAGGGAAGCAGAAAGGCTTCAGAAGCTGCAGACCCAGCTCACTGCAGGCAGGGGAAAGGCTTCAGCTGACTTCATTGACCCTCCTGTCCTGTCCTCAGCCACTCTTGTCTGACTGCACCTTGTTCTATATGCACAACAACTTCTGTGATGAGGCAGACAGGGAAGTCCATCCAGCAGGAAATTATCCCATACAAACAAACATCTAACTGAATTATATTTCAGCTCAGCATCTAGGTAAATGATTGGGGTGTACCAACACCGCTTACAGGCATGGAGAAGGAATTGTCCTGAAAAGGAAGAAAAAAGCACTGGAATTCAATAGTTTTTAAGCACAGGCTTAAAAAAGGCAGTTTGTATTTTGACATAGGTCATGAGATTTGCCACATTTGTAGATTTTTGCCCATATGGTTTTGAGTGAAGAGTGTAATACACTGCAGGAGTAAATATTTAATTAGACAAATTTTCTAGAAAAAAATTCCCCAGATGAGATTAGCTTTTGTTGGATTACATTGTACATTAAATTTTTCTCTGTCTTTTTAAAACAATGACTAAAAGGCAGGACATTTTTTTTGTTTTGGATTATTAGCCCACAGTACAAGCCCTGGGTCCTTTTCCTGTACTGCTGGAACACCCGGGAAGCCTGATAATATATTGAGGGAGAGTGAAGCCTTAGAGCTGTGAGTTTCACCCCAGAAAATTATATCAAAGGAATGCAGACATGGTTGCTAATTGAACTATGTTTTAAGTTCATCAATCAAGTTATTTTAATTGGAAGTACATCGTTAAGGCTACAGAGAAGATGGCTGCTGCGTGATCCATAGGATCTAGACAAATCTGGAGAAAAACAATATAGCTAAAATAATCTAAGTGGAATATACATTGAAATAATCAGTAGTGATTTTAGAAAGTGATGGCTCAGAGAAACTGCAGGCATTGAAGAAAAACTTTGACAAAGTAATTAAAGACAAATGAAAAAAAAGAAAAAAGGAAGCATGGCTTGGCACAGAGAAGGAAAGAGGAAAAAATTCCAGTCAATGTAATTGGAAAGAAATGTAAGAAATTTTGGAAGAGATACCACAATCACCAAACTGGGTCAATTTTTAATAGAGAAAATTCTCACACACAAAAACGGTGCCTTCTGGATTATGCAAGTATGCAGTACTTTTGAGGATGTTCATTGCTTTTCCAGATGTGTGTGTTATCCTTTGTGGTTTGGCTGAGATCAGACAGACTAAAAGAAAGCACAGTGTGTAATCAGAGATGTGGGAAACTTGGTTCACCCTTTGCAAACTTCTTTCCAAACTGTATCTGACTTCCAGTTACATATCATGTTACGAGAATCAAAGAATCAAGATGGTTTTCTTTTCTCAAATTAATTTCAGTTCAGTTCTTAGGAAATGTAAGCTCTACCTTCTTGTCCCTGACTGGCATCACATGCTTCAAGACAACGTTTCCCACTCATAACTGCAGCTCTCCTCCTACCTAGGAAAAGAAGGAATATGTGGCAAGGGAGCCACATCAGTAATCATTGAGACATGATACCATACAGGCTAATCTGAAGTTTTCAGGGGATGGCTGGGAAAGAGGACTAGAAGTACTGTTTTGAAGTACGAAAATATTTTGGAGTGTGAAAATAAATGCTCCCATTAGGTTTATGAACTTTATTTATTTTTTTCATGCCATTAAATGAAGGATTGTGTTCATTTTATGTAGAATTATGTAGGACGTTTAGTCTGACGTTCCCTATAGCTCTAGGAAAATTGCATAGCTTTTTTTTTAGCTCATTATGCTCATTCATAGAGTGAGCATAAAAAATTATGTTTCAAGTACCAGCTACATGGCTTTGTTAATTAATAAAAAGTAGCTATATTTCTGAAATATAAAAACAATGTAGTATAATTTTTGGTCAGCAGTGAGACTGTGATGAGCAAGATTAAAGGAATATAAAAAGAAAATAATAAGTTCCAGACTTCTATTGATAAGTGAACAGATTATCAAATATCGATGATTACTAATTGGAGAGTTAAATGACAAATAATTTCATTTAGGTCGATAGAGTGCTACCACATGAGATTGGAATCAGGCCTCAGCAGCAGTACATTGCCCACCTAGCAGTTGTAAGATGAAAAAGAGTACTTAACTCTCAGATCTTTCTCCTCTTTAAGTAACACAGAAAATGATTCTGTTTGTATGACTGGATAATTCCACTAAGACTGTAAATGCTTTAATTGTTGTGCACGCATTTTTACATGATTTAATTTTAAAAATAAATTATACATGCTTTAGAAAATAACAATCTAAGTTTCAAAGACCTTTTTTTTGATTGGTGGTTGGTTATGTTGTGATGATGGAGACAAAGATTTTGATGTAAAAGGGGATGTAGGATTTTACATAGTACATTCATCATCTACTTTTTATAGGTTTATAATTCCTCTGATGATCATTAGAAATTCAGAGCAGTTAAATATATTGGTCCTTAAACTGTATGTTTCAGCCTTCTCTCAAGAAGCATTTCTTTCCTACTCTGGTAAACGCCCTTCATTACCATGGTACTAGTAAATTTTTTTACTCATGGTTCTCCTTCATTTCTGTGTTAGAAAAATGATTATTCCAGTCCTGAGTTGATGAATGTCTTGATTTGCGTGATGTGCTTAGTTTTTTAAAAGAAACTACCCCATCATCTGCCTTTTTGATGTGTTTTCTAATCTTAAGGCTTTCTCTGAAGAAAGCTCCCTGTACTGATTTTTTGGGGGTGTGACGTAAAGTGTGATTCAATCATTCAATCATTCTATTCTAGACTTTCCTACCTCATTGCTTTGCTTTTGTCTTTCTGAAGTGTTCTGCAGCACAGAGCTGCATTCAGATGAAAGTATCTTTTCTTTTTAATTGAGGTAGCTATGACTCTCCATCTGCAAAGATACGATTGATGCCGTGATCATGTTGGTTTTGCTGAGCCAAAATACATTCTAAGCACATAAATTAGAGCATGAGTACCTACAGATATCTCCTCTTTTGTCACTATTTCTGCAAAGCACATTGTCTCTATATGGAGAGTCAATGTAGGTGAGACCACAGGAGGTGAGCAGCCATTATTAAAAATATCCTGAGAAAGGGGGCTGTGCTCCTTTGCCAGATGAGGTCTTCAAAAAACAGCATTGTTTCATCAGAGACCACAGTGTGCCCCCAGCATGTCCCCCTCTCTCTGCTGCAGAAGAATGTGCCAGGGGATGAGGAACGAATGCAGAATATGACTTGCACTTGTAACAGGGCAGAGTTGGGGCCATGTCCATTGACATGCCTTGTGTGTGGCAGGACCAGCTATGTTGGGCAGCTGGCCCTTCAGGGTCCTGGGGCCTGCCTGCCCACAAAGGTGCTCCTTGTCCTCCTCCCCAGAGCTGGGACTCGGCCCCACTGCAGCACCAGTGGCCTGGCTCCTGTGCTAAGCACATGGGGTAAAACAGGGAGTAAGACACTTGTGGGCCCTCCCTGCTAACTCACTTTTGTCAAATGCAAGGCTTGGAAGGCACAACAGTTTGTTGTCTAGGGATATCAGCTTCCTTTTCTCCAGAAAAAAAAAAAAAAATCATTTTGGACAGACTGCTGACTCAGTGTTCAAGCTGAAGAGAATAATAAATGATCCTGAAAAACAAAGGGTCATTTTGTTTTGTTTTATTTCACTTAGAAGCAGAAGTAAGTGTGCATGTGACATATGCATGAGTCTTGTCTTAAATCTGGCATTGAGAATTGTTTCCTTTAGTGAAGAAATATGTACTTTTATTGCGCTTTAGCTAAATTGTGACACTTCAGTCATGAAGAACTGATTTGCAATGCGAGAACAAGGCCGTACAAAATCCTAGTATCCTTTTGTTTTCCTATCTGCTGGACATGTGCAGAATTCTGAAAAAGTTATTTGATTAGGTATCTACATCCACTACTTACTTCTTAAAGGGAGAAGCTACAAGCTTACTTTATTTAAAAGGCTAGTACCAAACAATATGTAATATATATATAATATAGAATTCATTTATCAATTTGATGCTTCTCCCACAACCAGAAATACTTTATTCTGTTTTCTTTTTAGGAAGGAGGCACAGCTGGATGAAGAAGGACAGTTTCTGGTCAGAATAATTTACGATGATTCCAAAACCTATGATCTGGTTGCAGCTGCAAGCAAGGTCCTTAGTAAGTAATACAGATATCTTCTTTGCTCATTCATCACAAAAAAGATAACCCCCTCCCAAAAAAATCCATGTAGCAGAGAGAGATAGGATTTAGCACAGAGGAAGTGAAAACAGGGTATTGGTCGAAGAGAGATATCTCAGAAGAAAAGATTTTATTCCTTGTATCTTTATATCTAAGATATTTTTATTCCTTTTATTCCTTGAAGTGATTTTTCTTATTTCCAAAGTATTTGAAGTTATAGGTACACCTTAAACTGCACTAATATACCTCATCCACAAAGCAGTGTTATAAGCTTAGTGCTATAAGCAGCCATGGAGTAGCACTGTGCCACTGTAACTGCCTTGCCGGTACACCCGGGTTTCAACTACTGCTGCAAGAGCAGCCCACGAACGAATCCTCAATCCCTCTGCTGAGCAAGCATGCCCCGTTACAGGAATAGGCACATCTTTCATATCTGCCATTGATTTGGGTTGCATTCATTGTAAATCATTGCGGCTCTGGTCTGGAATGTAAAAGGTAGAATAAAGCCCATCAGCATAATTTTATCTGCAGACCCAAGTGCAGTATGAATTTGTTCTGAATCAGTAATTGGCCAAGAGCCCATAAGACTTTGATGACTGTAATAACATTGAATTGGAGCAGCTGATGTGGTTTCATGCTACTGTAAACCAGGAATAAATCCCTCGAGGCAAGCACTACTAACAACCAAGTTCCTTTATTTTCAGGTAGTGATTTCTTATCTGTATCAAAATCCAAAATGCTATATGTGCGTGAAATGCACAATGCAGTGAAGTCATAATGGTAATTGGTAAATCCTAATGAAATTCCTGTATTGGATACTCATTATTTGCTGTGTGGGCCCTGAATCTTGTTTTTCTCATATTCTTGACCTGCTGAATCTGGGTAGAATTTAGATACTGGCTTTCCAATTCATGATTATGAGAGTAAAGTAGTAAGCAAAGTGCATGAAATGCAGTGTTTGAACTGAATCATATTTTCCTGTTTTAACTAGATCTAAATGCTGGGGAGATTCTTCAAATGTTTGGGAAGATGTTTTTTGTGTTTTGTCAAGAATCTGGTTATGATACCATACTACGTGTCTTGGGCTCCAATGTCAGAGAGTTTTTGCAGGTAAGAATTTTGTGCCAAATTATTTCAGATACCAGATAGAAGTATGGTCTAGTCAACAGATCAGACTGAGATTTGGAGATATAGGTTGTACTGTATAGTCTCCCAGTTATTTGTGGAGAGGTGTCTGAAAACTTTCTTCCTTGGTGTTTGTATTCTGTAGAGCTTTCCACTGCTCAGCACTTCAGGCATTGTTGTTCTGTTTCCCCCTCAGTATATTATTCAGTTACCTCATCGAGTAATAATTTTCCTATAGCATCTTTCAGTGTTCCATTTCATAAAAAAGAAGTGGGAAGGCAGGTAAGCTGGAGTTGCAGAGACATTCATAAATGTGAAATTTCATTTGAAATTCCAAAGAAAAGTTTAGAACAGGAATTTTCATATGTAACAGAAGTACAAGAGACATGAAAAAACCCACCAGTTCAAATTGTCTGTGTATGTTAAGTAAAAAGATTTACCTTGTTTATACCTACAGAAAATGTGGTCTTTAGATTCATTGGGTATTTCTTCTCCTGAGTTCTCTTTGACTAATTATAGATATTGGTTATTTCTAATTGTATATTATATACAGAGCTGGGGCTCATACACAGGGTATCTCTTAAGACTTTATCTTTCATCAATGAACTAGGGTGGGATAGAGCAGCAGTGTTGAAGTCAATTTTTGTGCTTTCCTAACTGCAGAAAAGTGTGATACTGCATTGTAAGCAAAACAAAATTGAAATGATTTTTCAATAGTGTGAAAGAAATGTAGTGACTTCTCTGAAGTGTGACATCTAAATGTATAAAAATGGGCTTCCCTTTTTGTCACTTGAAAATGACTTACTTGAAAAAAACCACTTGGGTTTAAGATTTGTGAAATATATCACTCTTGAAAAGACCTATGTGCCGTAATGAGTGTAAAAGCACTCAACTGATTAAGATTTCTTGGGAGCTTGCCCAAAAGCTGAGTCTCAAACCTCTGTTGATTTCCACTGAAAATTTAGCAGCCTCTTATCATCTGTTCCCTTAAAATCTCTCCAGCAATAGTAAGTGAAAAGAGCAGAGTGCATGGTCTGCTGGATTACTAAAGTATTTACTTCTGTGTCTTACCACCTGCCCCAATGCCTGGATTATTCCAGAGCATCCTAGGTGTAGTCAACCCAGACTTCTTGTACAAATCCCGTGGACTGTAATTGCTGGGCAGACAGACAGGGTATGTGTGTCTCCAACACGTGCATACCATGTGTGATCTGTACACCATTGTCTGTCTATTGGATGTGACATCCTTTATATTTCATAGCTTCATTCATAGGCTGCCCTGAAAGCAAGCCTTCAGATAAATGTAATTTTTAAAGATAACTCACATACTAAAGCAGTGGTTAGGGTTAAGCAAGAATAGGGGAGGAGGAAAAAAAGGTGTAGCTGGCCCGATGCTTTGTTAGTTTGGTACATATGGATGGGCCAGTCCTTCCCTATTCCTTCCCCTCATGCCCTTTTCCATATAGTATGCTTCTTTGTCCATTCCTTACCATGTGTGGTGATGAAACATGATGGACACATTTGCAGCGGGCACCAAACATCTGTAAAAGCACAAACAGCTTACGTTCTTCTAATGAGAGTATCTTAAGCTGCTTTGTTTGAATTTCAGTGTTAACAGATGACATTGGCTATTACATAGTTCTGTAAATTTTAACAGGACTAATGTGTTAGTAGCTGTGCCAGAAGTGTACTTTTAGCTTTTTATTATGATGGAAAATCAACATTATCCATGATTTATTATTTTTGCATCTTCCAGCAGTAAGATTAGTTTAGAAAACTAATTTAAATACCTGTTATAAAAATAGGTGCAGGTTGGGTTTAACATGCTGAACTTTTGTCAGAATCTTAAAATACATAATAGGGTTCCAAAAGGTGCTTCTTGAAATCTGCACTAAGTGCAGGATATATGAAATAATTGAGGGCTGCAGCTTTTTAAAGCATGTGAAAGTGAATCTCGTATTTATGTTCTGTTTCCCTTGACATCTCAGGGAAAATTTAATTTATTCTTAGATGGAACACAGGTACTTCAAGCTTCATGAAAGAGGAAAAAGATAGCACAATTAAATCTAATATTTATCCTTTCTATGAAAAACCTAAGCCTGGAAAAATTGCAAATCATATTGAAAGACACTATGCCAAAGAAAAGCAGTGTGAAAAGAGATACCTCCTAAGAAACCAAGTGTGCTTTTATGTTATGTTCAGTAGCTTTCTACTGAATGAAAGTCAAACACTGGAGTAGTGGTTAGTTCTCTCATTTAGGGAATCATTTACGTGATTAGTTGTTGATAATTGCAGTGCAATAAATTTCAGAACTATTTTAGAATAGTTTCCAGATGCTCTGTACCGCCCAGAGCTGAACAGCACATCTGTGTATTTCAGATGCCAGTCACAACTCTTCTGCTTTTAGACAGGGCAGGATCTGCCCAATTTCATATCACTGTTTGTTCTTGCTTGGAAATCCTTTTGTATTTCGCCATGGAGTTAATCCCTGCTGTCTAAATCTCTAGAATTAGAGTCTCTGGTCTCAGCACGAGCTCTGGCATACATCTGAGCAGCTTGGGGGCCAAGAGTTCATTTCAGGGAGGGACCTTAAGCTATAATTATCTGTACCTGAAAACTCACCACAGGTGAACAAACTAGAAAAAAAAGACACATTTGTTCTTCCAGAAGCTGCAATATCGATTTAGAATGGATCATAAACAACAAAAAATAGCAGTGGGAGTGAAAATGTCAACATCTAAATGGATCTGGGAGTGATTTCAGCTCCTTGATCTGGAAGCACATCTCTACTGCTTTTTGACTGTGTGGGAGCAAGGTTCTGAGTACAACAAGCTCTTTGCTTGCCCCATAAATAGTATGCAGAGGCAGGAAAGTCAGACTGGGGACTGGAAGGCAGCTGCAATACACGCAGGGCAAGTTCTCACTCGGGATGGTTAGAGAGATAAAACTGAAGGGCACATCACATGGTCTCACCTGTGACACTGCTTGGGCAAAAGTCAGCAGTAATAGGGTACTAAGGTGGCAAAGTGGTCTTGCAGAATGAGGCTACTGCTATTTCTTAGCAACACTTGTGCCAGACTTAGATGTTAATAATCAGACAACCATTTTAGAAAAATTATGTCCTTAACATTGGCCATTTCCCATAGCGAACTCCTTTTGCAGTTCTTCAGATGTTGATGACTATGTAATTGGGTGATTATCATCTTTTCCCATGTATCTTTTTAAGAGGTTTTTTCTGAAAGGTCAATACATCCCAGCTGTTTCTGAGGCATGTGTACAGAAGGAGGAGTTCTACACCCGATCAAGGAGATTGTGGGGCACTCCCGAGGAACCAGTCAGCCCTCTCGCTCTTTTCTCATCCATCCTCTTTCAAAGCAGTCTCTTCCAATTTCATTGCCTTGAACCCTGCAAAGATCTTACAGAATTTGCCGTCAAGCATTCTACTTTTTGCAACTGAACGCCTGCTCACAGCTGGAATGAGCTGACTCCCAGATTGTTGCCTCTTCAAGTTTTAATTTGGAGGTGTTGATATGGCAACAAAAACAAACCAAAAAACTGAAGGAGGAAGTTCCAGGCTGAGTGCATCCTACAGAATTTATTTCTAAGAGTCTCATTTCCTCTGGAGGCCTCCCAGGAGAAGAGGCAGCTGTGTGAGCATTTTACAGCTTACATGAAATCAAGTTCAGTATGCTTCCACACATTTTGTTGATGGACAGATGCTCATGAAAGGTGGAGAGTGGCCCAGACAGTACACTGAAAATGTTTTCACCCCACTTCTTGTGCTTGCAGAAAACAATATGCAAAGCCTGGTGTTAGCAATTACTTGGAGGGGTGAGAGAACAACATTTAAAATATGCAGTAATGTTTTGGAGTTAAGATGTAAAGAAGTTGTATGAATTTTACAACACAGGTGAATAATTACGTGGGTTCCAACAATATCCAGCAAACTAGGTTGCTCTTTCTGTGTTAAATATACAGTAAATAGCAACCTGGAGCCTTGATAATTGCTTCACAATCAAAGTTGGAGCTAACGTTATGTTCTAAGTGTGATTTTGAACTCATTGTTCTCTTTAATGTCCTTGTAAGATAAGCCTATCGATTTGTCATTTAGCTTTCCTCTCCAGATAGAAATTTATCCAGTCAAGATTTAAAATTAAAGACCTAAGCTATCCCAGACATGAGCTGGAAAAATAAAAGACTTCTTCCCCTTCCTGAAGGGGGAAGAATACTGAAACGGAATTACAGCAGCTGTGATGTGTTCTATGTGTTCTGTGGATTTTAAAAATTATTCTCACAGAAAATATGTATTTGAGTTTGGTTTTTCAATCATTTAAATCTTAAAATTTGAGACTGTCAGGCCTTGTAAACTTGGGTTGACTGTTACAATGTCACAACTAGCCTGTTTTGTTGAGAATAAGGAAAAAGATTCACGTTTATTCAGACATGCTTGTTTGTATTTGACACCTAAATTTACATCTGAAGAGGAGATTATAGGGACTAGAATTGGAAGGGATAAAAACAGATGGAGGTACAGGATTGAGAAACACACATAAGGTCTTTAATCAAAGTCCTTCAAAATACAGCACAGTCAAGCATAAATTCTTCTATCCACAGTAATTTTTAATAGATGCCATTCATTGTCCAAATATTGCCACAGTAGATGGAAAGAACATTGCAAGCGACCTGAAAAGCCGGCTATGATGACAGTTCTACAAATAATAAGGCAATTGCACAGGGAATGTGAGCAGTAGGGGAAAGGGGATGTTCAGATCAGGCAGAATATGTACTTACTTTCTTCAGAACTAATAAGTGAATGCCTTATAATCATGTTTTGCATTTCTTCTTCCAGAATCTGGATGCTTTGCATGACCACCTTGCTACTATTTACCCGGGTATGCGAGCCCCTTCCTTTAGATGCACCGATGCGGAGAAAGGGAAGGGACTCATTCTGCATTACTATTCGGAAAGAGAAGGTCTCCAGGATATTGTCATTGGAATCATCAAAACAGTAGCTCAACAGATCCATGGTACAGAAATAGATATGAAGGTAATGTTTGGAGGGATGTGCACATTGGAAGTTTATGTCATGAGGACAAAATCAAGGAAATCAAAAGTGAAGTGATGGCAAACAATCATTTTCATTGTTGCTATCTTCTTGTGAAGCAGTGGCATCAGTACTGACACAGGAAGAGCCACCAGCACTTGTGTTGCTTTAAGGACAGGTCAGCCTTCTGCTGAGAAGGCCAGCGCTGATTTGCAAACAGACCCAATTGGAAACAGTTCAGAACAATATCCCCTTATTCAAAGAAGGAGATGACGTACAGAAATGAGATACTGGGTTATTTGGGGTGGTTTTTTCCACTTTATTTTATATTTGGCATATATTTCTTACTGTCTGCTGTGTTCTGTGAGAACAGAACATTTTGTCTCTGTGTCCTAGATTCTTCATCTGTGTGCAAACAGTGAGGCTGATGTGCATTGATGAGGCCTGGCTGCGAGTAGTGTTTTCCTCCCAGCCTGTGTGCCAGAGCCTTCCCAGAACCAAGATGTGCTTGTGGGTCTCATACTACCGCTGCATGGGAGTGTGGCTGGATATACACCTACAGCCTCAAAAGTGGAAAAATGTTCCTCAGTCAGAGAGTTTACATAACGTCATGTGTGCTAAGTCACTTGTGAAATGGGAAAGGGGCTTCTGCTTTATATCCATACAGAGCAACAAAAAGATGTAATTCATCAGACCTTGCATATGTAATGGTATAAAGTCAGAACTTGATCCAAGGTGCATATATAACTGGGGCAAAACAGCAAATAAAAGTGTTTTGGTGCTAGAAATACTGCAACTGATATGAAATACTTTCCGTCGAGTAGAAAAGAATCTAAGCAGGTAGAGCAAGCATTCTTTTGGGTTTTTTAAACCATTCCCTAGTCGTATTACATTTCTAGCACAGTTTCATTGTACACTTGCTTAGAAAAATCCATTCCAGGTTCATGAATGTATCACAAAACCATGATCTTGCTCAGAGAAGAGATTTATAATGAACCCAATGGCAAAGGTATTTGTACTGCTGTATCAGAGTATTTGCCTTTAGATTTCTTGTTACAAGCCAGTTTCAGCTTATAGTGAATGGCTAGTTCTGTATAGTGATGGTGATACACTTAATGTCCTTGTGTAGATTCTACTTTGTAGAAACCTGTAGTTCAAACTTTTACAGCAGGTGTTAGTAATGAGATATGGAAGGATGCAACAGAATCAAAACAATTCTCTTCTTAGGTACCTGTTTATTCAAAGTGTTGAGACAGACAAGGAGGACCAGTTTGGAAAGTTGGCTGCAGGAGTGCTGAAGCTGTTGTTTGACAAGCATTTCTTTTAGTACCACAGGCTGCTTACGTAGTCACCCTTCTCTCAGTGCTCAGGCTTGTCCTACAACAGCTTCTTTAGCTCTGTATCTTTCCAGCTGTTGTGAAGCTATAAAATAAACTAAACTGAGGAAGTGAATCGAGTTCAAAATAACAGCTTTTATTTCTGGGTTATTTTTACCCACATCTGTTCCTTTATGTGGTTTGGTGTTCTGTATATCAGAGAGAGTTCTGCCAACATAGTCGAGGGGTCATGCAGAGATAAAATTGATCAGTGGGGCAGAGGAAGAATCTGAGCTGTGCAAAGCAGCTACCAGAACAAACTATTCACAAACTGTCATCAGTGTGAATGTTACTTTGTTGAGAAGATAGTATTGGACAGTACTGATCCCTGCCTAGGACTTCTCCCTACATGTTCCAAAGGGCTTTAAATATTGATTTAAAATTTAGTTCTCGTTTTCATTTGGCTTTGTTAGGCTTTTATGGAAATTTTATTGTTGTACTGTATTTAAATAGAAATTTAATACTATTGGTCAAACCTAAGTGTAAGTGAGCACAAAGTTTAATTTAAATCCAAACTGTTCTTTTAGACCGTTGTAGCCAAAGGCACATAGCTGCCTAAAAATCAGTATTATCTCTAAACTGAAGAAAGTGCATATTGTCAGTATTTTATTTTGTTTGTTACCCTGTTTTTTTTCCCTTGTTCCTGTCAGAAAATCATGTGCCCTCAACCCTGAACTTCTTCTCATGTCGGCTGGTTCGTAAAGCCTAGCTTTTGACACCTTCAGTGACATTGAATAGTGCTCTATGCCACAGGTGCTCACAAACTTCCGTGGCTGCTAAACAGAGAATAATCTGCTACCTGTTTCTGTAAGGTCAGAGTGCCACAATTTGCAGCTTATCCACACAGGCAATGAAAATCTCCCTCTGTTATTCCACAGGTCAGCTGTGAATCATTAGTGGTACAGAGTGAGGGTTTTAAAGCAGAGCAAGTCTGCCACTGTGGTACCTGGCTAATTTTACACTGTTCAGAAAAAAAGAGAACAGGAGCAAAAAATTGACTGACTCCTTTCATCTCAGTCCCTTGCCTCATAATTTATTAAATTAATGCTTTCATGTTTCAGGCTGTTACTAATGCATTATTTGAAATAGCACAGCACAGAAACACAATGGAGTTACTTTTCATCCCCTCAGTTCTTGTGGACCAATCAATGCCTCTTCTATAAAATTTTTTGTTTGGACTTCAGTTAGAATTTTGCTTAAGGGATAATTTTTTTTGGAACTGATAAGAGCCTCAGTGCCTAGCCCTAAGTTTCTGATATTCTTATGGGAGTCAGCTTCTGACTTGCATGAACAGAGCTGAGATACCCGAGTTGTCCTTCCAAATCTCTTTATCCAAAGTATTTACATAACAATCCAACATAGGACTGGTTTAGTAAGTTCTGCAGTTCTCTTTATATTAGTGTAAAGTTGATATCTGCAGTTTGATGTTTAATACTTTTTTATCTGCTTTTCTTCTCTGGCTGTTTAGAACAAACACATAAATCTGCCTGAGAGAATGCATGCTTCTACATCTGTATTTTCATGAAATTTTGCTTTAATTTGTCTTAAATATTACCGGTTTCTGTGAAGGTGGCAGCAGATTTTAATCGTTTACAATAATGCCGGGTTTATTTCGTTAAGTGGTTAGATTTTGTGACAGAGAATCACAATATGGGAGAGGCTGGAAGGGACTGCTGGGGGTCATTTTGTCCAACCCTCACCTCTCAGGCAGAGCCACCTAGAGCCAGTTGCTCCAGACCATGTTCAGACAGTTTTCAGCTGTCTCTTAGGGTTGAAGACTCTGCAGGCGACGGGTGCTAGTGGTCAGTCCCCCTCACAGTAGAAAATTGCTTCCTGATGTTCAGACAGAAACACTTGTGTTTCCGATTGTGCCTTTCACCTCCTGTCCTGGTACTGGACACCACTGAAAGGAGTCTGGCTCCATCCTCTATGCACCTTCTCTTCAGGTATTTGTACATATGGATAAGATCATCCTGAGCCTTCTCAAGGCTGAACAGTGCCAGCTATCTAAGCCTTTCCTATTATAAGAGATGCTCCAGTGCCCTAATCATCTTAGTGGCCCTTCACTGGGCTCTCTCCAGTAGGTCTATGTCTCTCTTGTACTGAGAAGCCCACAGCTGGACACAACATTCCAGGTGTGGCCTCTCCAGTGCTAAGTAGAGGGGAAGGATCACCTCCCTTGAGCTGCAGAGAAAACCTAAGGAATCTCATAATCACAAGAGGAAAAAAGTAAATATTGAGAAAAACACGTTGTTCTTGTTTTGTGTGGCATTGTTTCTTTGGGTGGAGAAGTAGCTAAACAGAAAAAATAAGTTTAATTTTATCACGTTTCTGCAGTTTCAGACAGAACTATTTTATATATGCATACATATGTATATACACAGATATGCTCTTCTGAAATACAGTAAAGCTTTCTTTTTCCGTAATGGTCATAGTGTCTTTCAGGAAATGTACCTTTTCTTTTAATATCTAGGGTATGTGTGTGTAGCACTGAAAGGAAGACAACTTGTTTTGAACTTGAAGTCACAGTTCCAGTTCAATAATTTGGGAAATATTAATTAATTAGTTCAAATCCAATTTGCCTTATGTTCCCTGATATTTTCCCTCTGTTTTCATTTAAATAGATCTAATACTGTATAATTTTTGCAGCTATTATTGCCCCAAGAACAGTTGCTGACTTAGAGAACACTCTAAGAGTATTTAAGTTCTGCCAATCTCAGTATAGGAACTAAAAATCATGGTGCTAGTGACCAGCTTTGGCATGAGATCTCTGTTAGCAGCCTTCTGGCTATACCTTCTCTTGCTTCACTTGTCAGAGGTTGTTTGTGTATAAATGAAGGTGACCTGTGAATGGAAAGTCAGGACAAAGATTCACAGAAAGTGGAAGATGGTACAAGTCAATGAAGAATGTTGTACAATCCTACAAAGCTCAAAAATCGGTTGGGAAAACAGACTGCTGCGGTCCTGTTATTGCCTGAGAGCTGACTATCAAAATCTTTCTTTCAGACGGATAAGATGGTTTTCATTATCAAATGAGAAAAGGTGTGGGGAAGTTCTTGATAAGGTGATAATTTCTGACTGTCTCATTACTAATGGCAGTATAAAGAAACAAAGCCAGAATGTGACCAGCTGGAGACCTGACCTAAAAACTACTTAGGTACTTGTTATGGAGGACAAACAGTACGATCCATACATTAAAATGCTAGCTGTATATGAAGATACATCAAACCTGGAGCATCACCAGCCTCTAATTCTGACACAGGGGCAGCAGGAAGCTTCACAAGCTCCAGGCTCAGAGGTTCAGTGCAATGAGTCTCAGCCTTGAAAGCAGCTGCTGGGTGGAGACATCCCCTCAGTTTTAACTTTGGGTGTGCAAAGCTGTAAGTGATACCATTCCCACAATGAACTGCTTTGCCTCAGGATCACCGCAAAACAGCTGCAGTGAAATTTGTCAATTGGCATTGCACAGTCAATTTTGATGAGAAGAGATCAAGAATTTAATCCTGTATTGACCTTTAAATGGCAAAAACCTGACTTTGTATTAATCTTCACAATCTGATGGAAAAATATCCCTGTCCAAGGACAATCTGTCCCTTCCCCATGGTGAGGTGCAAATATATCTTGGGGACATGCTCATACCTATAGAATTGAGTCTTGTAGATACATCAGTGAAAGTTTCAACAGATAATGTGTGTTCGTTCTACATGCTGTATCACAGTGATACTGCTTGATTTAATATCTTGTGTGAAGCTCACCATATAAACCATATATAAAGGTTGGACTTGATGACCCTGGAGGTCCTTTCCAACCATAACGATTCTGTGATTCTGTGATATGAAACCACAAAGACATTTATAATTAACTGTTCTCTGAATTGTCCTACCCTGAAATATTGGTGTGACTTTTCACATGGCTAAGCAAGGACAAGCTGAGCCCCCAGCACAAGAAGGACATGGACTTGTTGGAGCAGATCCAGAGGAGGCCAAAGAACATTATCAGAGGGCTGGAACACCTCTCCTCCGAAGACAGGCTGAGAGAGTTGGGATTGTTCAGCTTGGAGAATATAAGGCTCTGGGAAAACCTTATTGCGGCCTTCCAGTATCTGAAGGGGGCCCACAAGAAAGCTGGGGAGGGTCTTTTTACAAGGGCCTGTAGTGATTGGATGAGGGTTAATGGCTTCAAATTGGAAGAGGGGAGATTTAGAGTAGAAATTAGGGAAAAGTTCTTCACTGTGAGGGTGGTGAGACACAGGAGCAAATTGCCCAGGGAGGTTATGGATGCTTCATTACTGGATATGTTCAAGGTGAGGTTGGGTGGGGCTTTGAGCAACCTGGTCTAGTGGGAGGTGTCCCTGCCACGGCAGGGGGGTTGGAACTAGATGATCTTTAAGGTTCCTTCCAACCCAAACCATTCTGTGATTCTATGATCCTGATCTTCTGAAAACACAGGCAGGTTAGCAGACAGATGTTATATATTCCCTTTGAAACTGGGAGAGTGATTTTTCTTTTCAGTTTTTAACTGCAGTTACTATGGTGATTGAGCTCTTAAACGTGGTGAACTGATGTCACTTCACAAGCTAAGACTGCAGGGGGAGGAAGAATTAGACTTGATTCCTGGCTTTGTTGCTTCTATTACTGAACTTTCGTGTCAAGCATTTAACAGAGGCTTCTTCAACAATATTTAAATTATACAGAAATTCTGTGGCTTGCAACCTTTACTTGCAGAAGGAAATAGATAAGTTCTATTCTAGTTAAGCTTACTGCAGAGTATCTAGGGCAGGTTTTCATGCCAGGTAAGCATCTGGCCAATTAGGTGGGATCTGTAGGTACAAAAGTGAAGGGACGGAATTTAACATATTTTGTTAATGGCCAGAAGTGCTCAATTTAAATTTGCTGACAGGGTGGATGAAATCATGAGGCAGGAAGATTAGATGGTGCATAAGTGATGTGAGCAGAAAAGACATTGTGAAATTACATACCTAACAGGAAGTTATTTAAGGAGGAATCAGTAGCTTTCTTAGCCTGGAGAGGGGTAGCTTCTGTTGACCAGAATCAAATTCAGTGTAAACCAGCCATTTCCACAGCATATCAAGTTTACCGGGCACGTGCAGCTGGAGCTGTGGCTGTCTTTTAGATCCAACACATTTCCATGTGTTTGGCCTGTTGTTCATTTGGTGCACTAGTGTGATGCACTAGTACAGCAAACATTTCTGGATGTCCTGGAGTCTGGTGAAAAATAGTGTTGCAATTGAGCTTGAAGATGCCTGGGAAGTTTGCAGCTTTGCACTGTTACTGACACAGGTCTGATCTATAAGAAGGACTTGAGGGAAAAATTGGACGTGAGCCACTTGCAGCCCAGAAGGGCAATTGCATCTGGGCTGCATCAAAAGAAGTGTGGCCAGCAGGTCAAGGGAGGTGATTCTGCCCCTCTACTCTGCTCTGTTGGGACCTAACCTGGAGTCCTGTATCCAGCACTGGAGCCCTCAGCACAGAAGAGACATGGACCTGTTAGAGCAGAGCCAAAGGAGGGTGACAAAAATGATCAGAGGGCTGGAGCACCTCTCCTGTGAGGAAAGGCTGAGAGAGTTTGGGTTTTTCATCCTTGAGAAGAGAAGGCTCTGGGGAGACCTTACTGCAACCTTTCAATACTTAAAGAGAGCCTATAAGAAAGATGGGAACAACCTTTTTAGCAGGGCCTGCAGTGATAGGACAAGGGATAATGGTTTCAAACAGAGAGTAGTTTCACGTGATGTAAGGGAGACATTTTTTACGATGAGGGTGGTGAGACACTGGAACAGGTTGCCCAGAGAGGTGGTAGAAGCCCCATTCCTGAAAACATTCAAGGTCAGGTTGGATGGGGCTCTGAGCAGCCTGATCTAGTTGAAGATGTCCCAGCTCTCTGCAGGGGGGGTTGAACTAGATGACCTTTCAAGGTCTGTTCCAACCCCAAACATTCTATGGTTCTATGACAAGGTAAGGAAAATAGCACATGGTGTGTGATGACTGACTTCATAATGATGTAAGCCTGTGAAGGGTTGTGTCTCAAACTTAGCTAGACATCTTGAAGCATATAGCAGTTCTATTTTTATAGGTGGAATGTTTTTTAACCAACACCTGAGTTTCATTTCTTGATGCATTGTTCATTTCTACTATATGGAAAAAAAATGGGTAGTTACGAAAAATCCATCAGGCGCCACATGGTAGCAGGAAGAAACCTGTAAGTGCAGACCAAGATTAGGTGATAATATTAATATCTGGAGAAGGTGTTGTGCTGTTAATATGAACATTTCCTTAAAAAGTACTAGATCTTAAGAATTTTAGGACTGCTTTGCTGGATGAAAAAGCTTTTAATTCAAAGTATTCATTTTGTTTCCACTTGTAGCAAGAGCAACTCTTTGAAGTAAGATCCAAGACTGGAAATCTAGTGATGATTTTACACAATTTGAAAAGGTTACTGTCTATAACTTCAGCTATCCCTGGACACAATAATAGTTATAATAAAGTAAAACTTCTGGCTGTGTTTGTAAGTGATGGAAAGTAAGAACTAAGACTGACTGTTTTCTTTCAACCCTCACAAGTCTCTCACAACTTCAGGGATAATGATTTAAAAGAAGAGGATGACCTGGAGAACCTGTAAATCCTTAATTCAGATGAAAACTAGGTCTCCATCTCCTGTGTTCCATTTTCCTAGACAAACCCACATAACTTGTTTTCCACAAATAACCCCCACATATTCTTCCTGAGATTTACCTCTTATTGACTCATAATTTCCCACTTCTCTTTGCCACACACTGCCGCATGGATTACCAACACAGTTTCTTGACAAAAGTAGGTTTTATCATTACTAACATTGGAACTTGTTCATACATCCAGTTTGAGGTATCTGCATTAGCTGCTACATTTAGTAGGCGGATCTTTAAGTTACTTACCTGTGCAATAGAAAGGGAAGACTGGTATAGACCACCTATTTCAGTCTCCTGCTCAGAATTGTCCTCCAGAAAAGCATCTCTTTCCTTTAAATGAATAGTCAAATATATCCTGGAACACTACCTTCTTAAATGGCATAATTTAGTAATAAAATCTTTTGTTGTTTTATACTTCTCCATTTATATAGGAACAACTGAAGGAATCAGCACTGCCCAGCTGATGAGTTATCATGGCTGACAGTTGTGGAGGAGAGATACTTAATAAACGAAACATCTTAGGGATCAAGTGCAGTGTTTGTGCATATCTGTGTTCTGTTTTCATGTAACTGTAAATCTCTGTGGTTGGACTCTGTGTAAGGGGCAGAATCAGGATGAATTCAAGATATGAAGAAACCTTTTTTGCTTTGGTGGCTTTAGGCTCAAACTACATGAAAGTAAAAGCAGGTGCAACATGTTCCAGAAAGTTGCTGCTAAACAATACTGTGTAAATAGAATTGTTCTGTTCCAGTCATTGATCTAAATAGGCTTCAGAAGAGGTGAATTTGGCCTCTCAAGGTAAATTTTGTTACTCTATTAGGTATTAGATTTAATTATGCTGCAATACATGACTCTCACGGCAAACTAAATAATCCCTATTAATTTCTTCTTTTTTACTAACTTTGAGTAAAATTACTAAAGTGTGAATGCTATATTAAAGACACTTATTTGAGATTTGACTGATGTAGATTACTCTGGTTTTGCTGTGATTTCATTTAATATGGAATGCAGCTTGGAGAAGAATGTCATTACTTTTATTTTTACCTGTTGGTCCTGATCTTGCAGTCATCACTGTTTGAATATGTAGGGACTGTATATTCAAACATCTGCTCCGTGCACTTCTCTTCTGGCTGACTGTGACGTGCCCATCCTCTTGTCAGCACTGCTCACTGTTGTGTTACAGACCTTGCAAATAGCTGCATCAAAGTAAGGATTCAAGCAGTCTGTGTAATTCAGGGCTTGCCACATGTTTGTTCAAGGGGAGGGGAGAGTCCTGTTTTCTGGCGTGACCTGTAAAAGAAAGAATAAATTGATTTCAGGATGCGCATTCCACTCAGGCTTTATAAATTGTATTTGAGTGATCTTCAGTATGTTATTCATGCAGAGAGCAACTGTGGCTAAGGAAAGGCATAATTATTCACATGGAATTATAAAGACTCTAGAATATAATATTTTTCAAGATGCAAATATAGTTCTTGAACCCATATTGCTGCTCTTAAATGTATTCCTCTCTTCATAGTAGTATTTCAGTTATTAATGAGTGGCAAAGTTTTCAGGTTTTTATTTTTCCCTTAATTTTTCTAGGTTATTCAACAGAGAAATGAAGAGTGTGACCACATTCAGTTTTTAATTGAAGAGAAAGAGTCTAAAGAAGAGGACTACTATGAAGACCTTGATAGATTTGAAGAAAATGGTACCCAAGAGTCTCGCATCAGTCCCTATACTTTCTGCAAGGCCTTTCCTTTCCACATAATATTTGACAGAGACCTGGTGGTCACGCAGTGTGGCAATGCTATATACCGAGTCCTTCCACAGGTTGGATGATTCTCATGCATGAATAATCATAGAGATTCCTAGTGCTACATGCTTCACATTTATTTTAAAGATGAATAAAATAGATTTAGGATTCGCTGTCTAAACACCATTCCTGTGCAACTCTATAATTTTTACAACATTGTGCTCCTCTTGTTTGAAAAAGGACTGTGGAAATAGCCCTAATTCTACAAAAGCTCTGTTCCTTATGACCCTCTGTGTGCAGTAAGAAAAATAAGCTTGAGCAGACAAAACCTGAGCACCGCCACAATGGAGTTGTTAGTTTGATACCTGATTCTTTCTTGTAGCTCACTCCAAGATACATTTGCTATGAAAGTGGCAGGTAGCTCTTTAAAGTAGATGTGAGACGGTCAGTGCAGCTTGGCCCGGGGTTCATGAAATGGTCTTACCCGTACTACTGTGTAGTGTAGCAGCAGGTGCATCGTCTATATATATTACTTGACAGTATTGCCTTCAAGTACTTCCCAAGCTGTCAGATGCACAATAACTGAAGAGCAGAATAACAGAAGTTATAGTATATTCTCTTGGCTTGTGCATCAAAAGCATCAATATTAACTAAGATTAACCAAATGTATGTTTGTGATATATTTATGTGTCTTCTGAACTGAATGCAGATGCTGCAATTTCCTTTAGTTATTTACAGTTAAAGAGTGATCAGAGGTCCACTTAATGTTATATACTCTGTATATGAATAGGATACCTTGGTTCTTGCCTGAAAAAGCTCACAGTGTTTCTAAAAATAAGCAATGGGTAAAAGCAGTAATATGAGGGAAGCAAAAGGTAGGATGATAAAAACATCAAATGATCTTTACAGTTATGTAAACTAACGTTGCACATACCATGTTGTTTCTGAATCATTGACATAATTTTAAGATGCAATTTTATGTTACCTGATTTCTCCAGCAATTTGGTTTGGTGATTTCTCTCTAAATTTTGCAGAAAGATGTAAAAGAAGGCTTTGTAAGTTGCTCTGCCAGATTTTTCCCAAGGACATTGACTGAACAGCTGTAACTAACCATTCAGCCTGCTGAGGGTGGCTGGCAGAATCCTTGCTATCAGAGTTGATGCTTTAGAGAACATAGCTTATTGAAAAGGAAGTTTGAAGGAGGTCACTTAGGAGGAAAACACCAGAAAGACTTTTTTACTGTGGAGTGGGAGCAGTTCAACAGATAACAAAAACGATAGTCTAACACTATTTTACAAAGTCATCTTGCAGGCTAGAATTGCACTTGTCTTGCACGTGGTTCTGATGTAAAATCCTTAATTTAAAACCCTTGTGTTTTAATGGAGAAATGCATTAAGTATATATTCTATTCCATTCAGTATTACCATCTAAGCAAATTGAATATAATTACTCCGTGTATATTTTTCTTGTAGAAATAACAATCTTTCTTTCTTTCTTTCTTTCTTTCTTTCTTTCTTTTTAAAATTCTAGTTGCAGCCAGGAAATTGCAGTTTGTTGTCAGTTTTCTCTTTGGTCCGGCCTCATATTGATATTAGTTTCCATGGGATCCTCTCACACATCAATACAGTCTTTGTACTGAGGACCAAGGTAACTAGAGAATTTTCACCTGGCTTTTCTTTAAGTATGCTTTGGAGAGATAAGCAGAAGCGCTTAAAGATCAGAAGTCTTCAGAGAAAATTGTTTGCACAGTAGTAAGCTCAGTCCTGTAGTCAGGAAAAACTCACAGGTGTGAATCCATGTGTAGGTGTTACGTAGAATGCTTTATGGGAATGGTGAAGAACATATATTTCATGTCTGATATTTTCTTTGCAAAAGACCAACCCATTATATGCCACTGTACCAACATAATTGTAGAAAGACATTTATTTTTTGCTTCATAACTATGTGGGAGATAAATATGAAATGTGTTCTTGCTTGGGCCCATGTGTTCGTGCACAGTTCTGTGTCCTTGTCTCTAAAGAGGGCAGAAGAGGAGACATGTGATGTGAATGAATGCAGCATGTAGAGTAGTAGCACCTACTGTGTCAAGGAGCCTGTTCATTTATAGAAAACTGTACCTGAGAGAAACCAACAACATTTCTTAGAGATGCTCCCAGGCACAGATAGAACTTCATAGAATAGGCAATGCTTCTGTCAAACTATTGTTAAGAAATGATGCAGAAGAAAACAATAACTTATGGACATGAACATAAAGAAAAAACGCATGCTTTATATCTTTGAGGTAGCAAATCACGGTATTAAAATACAGGTAGTGTATGTTGTTCAAATGAGAAATTAATTGGGTTTTAATTTAGGCTGTAATGCTATTCCAAACATTCTGACAGCCTTCATAGTGAAGGTACTTAGTTACGTGGCCTGGTGTGTAACACACGTGCCATTGCCTGTATATAGTTGTGACTTTTCATCACCAGGAGGGGCTGTTGGATGTGGAAAAGCTGGAGTGTGAAGATGAACTGACTGGCACAGAAATCAGCTGCTTACGCCTGAAAGGACAAATGATCTACTTGCCTGAAGCAGACAGCATTCTTTTTCTTTGTTCGCCTAGGTATTTTAAACCTTAGGAGTTCTGTAATACTGATTTTCATTTTGCAAATGCTAAATTTAAGAACACCTATGAGAGTAGTATTACAGAGATTAATTGGTTCAAGTATTGGTTTCATTGATTTTGATGTGTTTATACTGAAAAAGGGATCATCATTGAAACATCAGGATTATTAAGTAATTCAGTATAAACTTTGGGATGCTCTGGCCCAGTTTGTACAAATGGGAATTCCTCATGATTCCATGATCTTTAGCAAGTTTTGTCCTTTCTTACTCTGAGAGTGCTAAAATATGCTGGGTAGCCATGTCTTGGTTTCCTATGTGAATTCATATATTTTTGTGGTAGTTTTAATGTAATAGAGCAGTGATGATTATAAAGAAGTGGTGGGAATGTAGGATTGAGTGGAAGGCTTCTTTAGCTAAGAGTGTGTTGAGCTAACACCTCAGATTACACAGTTATGATATGTTAATCTCCTGTGTGAAAGGGAGAGACAGAAAAGGAAGAATCTCCCTTAACGTAATATCACTTTTATTTGTGTACTGAAGTATGTACACTTAATATGTTCTTGGAATTCATCAGTGAGAATTCTGTATTTAAATGCAAAAATCAAGAGCCTTGTTTTAACGTAAATGAACACAAATAAGGTGTGCCGTCTGAGGGATATGTTGTACAGCTCATTGCAAGTTCAGAAGCATTATCTTCTTTCTGTTACTCAGCAGTGTCTGCTGTTTGAGTTTTAAGTGCTCCTTTGGCAAGTTTGATTGTAGCCATCTTATGTTTCTCCACATTGCAGTGTGATGAACTTGGATGATTTAACCAGAAGAGGTTTATATCTGAGTGATATTCCACTGCATGATGCTACCCGTGATCTGGTTCTTTTGGGAGAGCAGTTCAGAGAGGAATATAAACTGACTCAAGAGCTTGAGATCCTCACTGACAGATTGCAACACACACTGCGTGCACTGGAAGATGAAAAGAAGAAGACAGACACGTAAGAACCAAATCCTGGTTTTGAGCTGAAACAGTCACAGCAATGTATTATTTATAGCTACCTTCTTCAAAAAATAACAAGAGTCTCAGAGGGAATATAAGAGATATTCAGGGACAATAATTTTGGAGCCAAGAAAGAACATTTTACTTTAACACCTCATAGGGTATTTCTTCATTTAGATCATCAAATGTCTTCTGCAGTCTAGGCTGTTAGATGCACAGATGTTTTGATGGCTCCTTCCCTGATAAGAAAATTTATGAGATGTGAACAGACAATCGTTTTTGCTTTGTGAATTACCTAAAACGGTAGTTTTCCAAACTTTCTTACATGCAGTCCCTGTAGCAAAGGTGAATTTGATGAATACCCGAATAGTGCTGTTTAACAGAGTTCTGTAAACTAGCTGTAGAACACTTTTGTCTTTCTGGACTGCCATGCTCACAGGTTAATAGAATAGAAAAACCTAGCTTATCAAAAATAGTCTGTGTAAAGGTGAAGTTTTGCAATAGGCTAATGCTATGAGTTAGATTTTATAGTTACCTAGAGAAATGAATTTGGGGCTATCTAGATAACACTAGATTTAAGTGCATAACAACAATGAAGTGTATACATTGGGCCCCAAACTCACTTCTACAGGTAACTATAAATTCAAATTCATAGCATTAGTCTGTGGCAGTTCAGCTCAAATCAGAGAGAAAAGAAACCTAAAACATATTTTTTATATTCATTCCTGTTGAGTTGCTTTATAAAGACATTTTACCTTCAGGAATTCTAGCCTTCTTGGCAGCCAGTGGAACAGTGTCAGTTACTAGATCATGTGCCAAAAGTATTCACTAATTATAACTCATGCAGTAGTGAACTTGCCAAAAATGCGACTAAAGAGGGTTTGTGCAGGAGGCTGTGTACAAAATGATGCTCAAGATTTGTGAAACAGGCAGAGATCTTCACCTTGCCCACTTAGCTGGCTAAGGAGGGAAATATGCCTTAAGATGGCAGTTAGAAAGTGGAAGCAATACACATGAAAGTAGAGTGAAGCTCTGCGTGTTTAATTTGGATCGTATTTGCATGATTTGTAATATGAATCTGTGTTAATATGTCACATAGACTATTAATTAAAAAAACATGCAATAAACCCTGAAAGCAGCATTCTCAGCAGAAGAGGAAGCATTTAGCAATGCATCAATTACATTCAAAGGTGGAAAACTTTGATCTCTTCATGGCCTTTTTTGCAGTTTTTATGGTTCTGTGAGCAAAACCAGATATTATGAGCTGAGGATATGGCAGAAATGCTTAAGCAATAAACAAAAATGACCCAAGACACAATTAACAGATCATATCAGAAGAATTACTAATATATGCCTCATTTTTCTGGTAATATAGATATATTAATGTGTGTTTGAAATGTCATGGCTTTAAGTTTGATGATGTAGATAAGTTCCTGTTTCCTAAATAGCATATTCTTCAGTAAACATCTTTTGTATTGCTCTTTGATTATATGAGTATGTTATAAACCCTATGGGAGGTACTAAGTTAATGTTTGAAAAGTGCTGATGTAAAGACCTATCTCCAGATTCTTTCCATTTTGCTTGTGCCTTTCTTTTCTTACACGTTTAGATTACTGTACTCTGTTCTACCACCGTCAGTGGCAAATGAGCTGCGACACAAGCGTCCTGTTCCAGCTAAGCGCTATGACAATGTGACCATTCTTTTCAGTGGCATTGTTGGATTCAATGCCTTCTGTAGTAAACATGCCTCTGGAGAGGGAGCCATGAAGATTGTTAATCTTTTAAATGATCTTTACACGAGATTTGATATTCTGACTGATTCACGAAGGAATCCATTTGTTTATAAGGTAAACAGAAGACTTTCAAAGTATTTAATCTGTGACTTTTCAACAATTTACTTTCATGTCACCCTTTTCCATCCTTTGGATTTTAAGCATTTTTAAAAAAAAATAGTTATATTTTCAGTCTTTGAACTCTGTCACCTAATATTACATAGCTAAAGAAGAGTATGTTGTTCATCTCTGAATGTGTGAAGGAGCATAAAGGCCTTAGTTCTCAGCAGGATTTCTGCACAGTCACTGACTAGGTATACAAATCTACTTCCACATTTAGCAGTAGTGAACACTTCTACAAGCAGTTTGTGGTTCTGCTGCTTGTAAAATAAAACTTATTATTCAGTTATTCAATGTGAATTTCACTCCTTCCTTAGGAATGAGGTGTAGTTGCAGATGTGACTGGTAGCAGGTAAATGAATGTATATCCCCATCTATGCTTTTTGTGTTTATATGTAAAAGATACATTCCAAGCTTTTACTACAATTCAATTTTATGTCCTATACCAAGTGAATCAAGGGTGTGGGTCAAAACAAACACAGTGCTTAGTTTCTACAGAAATTCAGAAGACCCCAAGAGAGGCTCAAGTTCACACAATCACAGTGTCATTTTATTTTTTTTATATTATGGATGTAAAGTAAATTCTCTTCAATAACAAGCAGAGATGAAGGAAATTAGGGCGATTTGAATGGAAGTGAAGGGAGACTATTTGAAAGGACAAGCAATCTTGAGGGAAGCACTACATGCATTCTAGTACTCTTAAAGCCCGTGATGATAAAGTAATTGAAAAATATATTTCTTGATAGGTGGAAACGGTTGGGGACAAGTATATGACAGTGAGTGGTTTACCAGAGCCTTGCATTCATCATGCACGATCTATCTGCCACCTGGCATTGGATATGATGGAAATTGCAGGCCAGGTTCAAGTAGATGGTGAGCCTGTACAGGTTAGTAAATGTGTAGGCTTAAATGAAGAGCCCATTCTTTGATAGGATGATGATGCTTTGAAATATGATAATGCTCAAGCCCTAGCCCATGTAAGCTTTGTTTTTGTTAGATTTTTAGATGCAAATAATATGAAGAGTCATATGTAGATGTGACATGTGCAGTTCCCAGACCTTAAATTGTAATTACTGTGCTTAACCTTTTAAAAGACTAATTCAGGTCCCCATCATTTATGTCTGTTTTCTAATTATCTTAATCTAGTCAACAAATTCCCATTGTGCATCATGTACAATGCATGGAGTCTTCTTCATCTTAATGAACAGAACAATAATATTCCCTCACTGATATTTTTGATAATGCTTCAGATCCTCACGTCAGCATGAGAAAATATTGCATTAAAAAGTACAGTTCCATAGGCAGTTATGTCAATAATTATTGGCAACAATGTATATTAGTGAAAGTTTACCCATTGTGGGATTTTATGAAGATGTTGTGGTGTTAATAGGGAACTGGGGAGGCTGCATTGACCTGTCCTCATCAGAAGGCTGTGAGAGCAAAATAAGTGTGACGCGTATTTCTATTTACATGAATGTTCTTGGTTTAACACCTAGCTTAGATATATGTGCTTCACTTGGTCACTGGGCAAAGAAGTAAGGTTTGTTTTGGGGCTTTACACTACCTGTAATGTGCCAGAAGACTGAACTGCTCCAAAACTTTGTCCTATCTCTTGAGTTTTGAAGCGCAAAATACCATGATGTTTCATCTGAGAAATATCTTTTTTTCTTGACCTATACCATGCAGTTCTGTATCTTCTGAGCACTCATTAAACACAGACCTTGCAGAGTAGGCCTCTCTTTCCACTTTTTTGGATTCCACTGTGTGTAACAGCAGCATTGCCTGGTGCATGCTGGAAGAATACGGAGTTTCTTCTTTCATGTGGGAGGCAGAGCCATGACACCACTCTACAATAAAAAAAAGTGACACAAAACACAAAATGCAAGGCTTTGAAGAAGCAGGAGTGGCACATTTGAGAAATAAACTCTAGTAGATAGAAATGGTGTAATAGCTGTATTTAATCAGAAACATTGGATTAGTTATGTTGATTTTGAATATTCAAACTTTTTTTTTTCTCTGAAGATAACAATAGGAATCCATACTGGTGAGGTAGTCACAGGTGTCATAGGCCAAAGGATGCCACGTTACTGTCTCTTTGGAAATACTGTCAATCTAACAAGCAGAACAGAAACTACTGGAGAAAAGGGAAAGATCAATGTCTCTGAATATACTTACAGGTGAGTGATGCAATATTTTTATGGTGTTGACATCTTAAAAGAAATTTTGTCAGAATAACATCAAAGTGTCGTTGGAGTTGAGAGTGACAGGACTTCTGCAACACCTTATTTAAGTACATGAGTTCTCATGAAACTGTATGGCAGTTTCAGTATGATAGACCATTATTGGTATGCAAACATAATAATGATCAAGAGATAGAGTTAGCTCTGTTGTTAATTTACTCACATACCTGTATCATGTTTAATATTTTATAGAGTATGTGGCATACATGCATAATACATACTTTTACATGTTTTCTCTTTCAATTTCAGGTGTCTTATGACACCAGAAAACTCAGATCCTCAGTTCCACCTGGAGTACAGGGGTCCAGTTTCTATGAAGGGTAAAAAAGAACCAATGCAGGTTTGGTTTTTGTCCAGAAAGAATACAGAGACAGAGGTATGACTAACCAAAGTGTAATTTTTTTTTTAAACATGGCATAAACATGACAAATTTAATCTAAACCACTGAGATCTATTTGCATTTGCAAAACTAAATGTTCCCTAGAAAAAATGAAGAGTTTTGTACAACACTATTTCATTAATATGTTTACTATCTTGACAACACATGAAAGTCTTTGATTATTTGTCTTTGCAGTTTGTGTAGTCCCTGAAAGAATACTTTTGTCTTTTGAAAAGTCCTTGAGGGAATGCCAAGTGTTTAAATATTTATATCTCCCTCTTCTTACAGATTTCTCCACTGTACTAGATTTTGCAATATAATGTCCATTTCTATTTAGCTGACATGTTTGGTTATCAGCACTTTAAAATTCACCATTTACTTTCTCACGGTGCGTGAATAAATGTACCTGGAAATACTTAGGCAATAGTCCAGCAACTATTTGCAGGCAGGTTCACACCTGATGTGTATGGTGGTCTTTAACCCCAGATAGATCTGCTTGTTCAGGGACTGTTGTGTGACAGAGGTCTTGCTTTAGAAATATACAGAGTGAAAACTATTTATTCTAAATGACATATGAGCCTAAATCCTCTTCTCAAAATGATGCAGGGTAAAGCTCTTCAAGCACTGAGTGGTCTTTAAGCTTATCTCTCAGTTTTAGAAGTCTGGACATGTATTAACCAAAATCTTATTAAAAGCCAATGAGATCTAGACTCGTAAATGTCCTGCAAACTAACTTAGGCACTTAATCAGGTTACAGTATGCCAGCCTATTTGCCACAGCTGAGGAGGAACATACATTCCACCCATTGCCAACAGGGTAAAAAGGGGTAAAAGTAATTTACATTTTGGCTTGAATTTTGTCCTGGAGTACTACTAAAAGAAAGAGTTTTAAGCTTATATATTTAATCTTCAAAATACACCAGAGTAAAACAGTTAAAGTCATCAGTTATCTTGGCTGAAATAATTCTAGTAAGTTGGAGGAAATTAATTACATGTCTGAATGCTCATGTGCTTTTGAAAATGAAATTTAGGCTGTTAAACTGCTTGGGCTTTTTCGAAGTTCTAATCCAGATTTATTACCACTGTTACCCAAGTATATGAATCTGACTTTTTAATGGTAACTCCAAGTATTAGCCCCCAGGGGAGAGCCGGTACTTTAAGTCTGCTGAAGTCCGTATTTTAGTATATATTACTTAGGATAATATTCTAGGTGACACTTTTGATAATACTTTTCTATTTTTTATTCTATATCCGGATTAACTATAATTTCACATGACTACCTTTCTTTCAAATGTATAGTTGTATTTAAAATATATTTTGATTAAACACCTTTGACATTTTTCTGCATTATAAGTTATATCCTATAATTTGTAGCAGTGCACTTTGTAATTCTAAATGTAAAATTTCAGAGGAGTACTGAGTCAGCTGGGTATTTTCCTTGTTTCAGCCTCACGCATGTTCAATATGAATATAGGGTTCATATAGTTTAGAATTTTAAAATACTGCAATTTCCTTTTAGAGATCTTGTACAACAGCTGGTTAATCCTCACAGCAGTTCTGAGAGGTACTTGCTGACACTATCAACTAGTTATCAAGCTCTGTAGAGGGGTACATGGGGGCAGGAATAAACCAGACAGAAAAATACTGTCAGACTGATTTTCAGGAGCGCTTAAGACTCACTGTTTAAATACACTCCAAAAGCCTCTAATTTTTGTTAGTTTTTGTTACTTCTGAAATTCAGGTGTACATGTAATTTTTATAAATAAAAGGACCTCTCCCATCACAACTATCTCTTGTAAATTGTACTAAGTTTGGAAGAACAGGAGACTAGAAAGACACATTCATATGGTAACTGGCACTGATAATCATTTTGTCAGAGGTGATTTTGAGAAGTGAAAGAATATAATCCTCCAGTCTTTTATTTCCTTTTCACTCCTTGCACAACTTCATCTGTCCATACTCAAAAAGATGCACTGAGTTTTACTTCTTTTAAGGTTTTCTGAACTGTTTGCTGTTTCTCTTTGTCTTGTGAAGGTACTCATGTTATTTCTAGCACTTTATAGGCTGTACATAATAGTTGTAATCCAAAAGCAGAAATCAGATAATCGACATTTTATGTTTGACTATCCTAGAGTAATCACTTTGCTTTAAGCAAGGGTGTAGTCTTGGTTTTCTTTTCAGAATCTTACTCTCTCTGACCTTTCAAACACATACACATGCTAATGTTTTATCAGGTGCAGCACCATTAATTTCAGGGGAACTGTTCATAACAGTAAAGATGGCATGTTAATTTATATTCAGAAACTATTTGGTGAATTTCCTGAGAGGTCACACCAGAATATTACAAGAAGTGGCTTGTAAACATGAAAATATTTCTTAAATCATCCTGAAGATATTTCTGCTGATTATGCTTTTACTGTGAAGTTTTCTGCCTCCAATATCTTTAAATCTAGGATAGATTCACATTAGTGATATGTTCTACTTTTCATTCTGTCCCTTAAGAGAGTGATTAGCTCAGCATTGGCAAATCTGGCAGCATGATATTTTACCCTGAAGCCCAGTAATTAATATATGGTGAGGAAGGAAGACAAAATACTTACAGTTAGCACAGAGATGTGAAACCAAGGCTTAAAATATGCTGTCTCTCTGCCAGACCCATAGAAAAGGATAGGGTTGGAGCAGCTCAGCATACCTCAGACTTGGTTCCTGAGTTCACATCTCTAATATCAGTCACCGTGGCCAGTAGTTACTTTTAAAAAAGACCTGATTTACAAGAATCACTGTTGTTTTGGAGTGCTGCTCTTTTATTTTTTCCACTTAAGATATCTCTTCCATACCATTACAGCAAAAATTAGAATTACATCATATGTATACAAAGAACAAAAGCAACTGTGTCTAATTACTCATTTTGTATCTGCTTGTTTGTGTGTTAAAAGATTATTACTATCATTATTATTTTAAGAGAGGTTCAGCTGCGGCTTCTCTCTTGGGAAATGGATTTGTTGCAAAATATAAAGCTTGCAGAGAGCCTCAGATGTCTGACTGACATCCTTCCCCACTTTCAAATACTCTTTTCTGCCTTGTCCTCACATTACTGATGGGAACAAGTTAAAGTATCTTGATCAGAGCCGGTAGTTCATCAGGGAGCGTAGGAATTGTTACACTCCCATATACAACACATACAGAAGAAATACCTGCATTACCTTATGCTGTGTTTTATTATTTTTATTATTTACTGATATTGGTTGCAAGTTGTAAAATGTATTTTGTCACTGCATTGACCCACCAATGTGTTGCTTCAAAGAAAATCCCTTACTTCTCAAATTCTACTTGCATGCACTCAAGGAAACAAAGCAAGATGCTTTCTGAGCTGAGGGAAGAGGAAGAGGACGCTGGATAGGGTGCAATACTGTCTTCAAATAGGGTGCCAGGCAGTAAGCTTGAGTTATGGATGTTATCACATCATATCTCCCATTGCCATGTGCAGTACCGTTGTCTTTGGCCCTCCTTCTGAAATCATGCTCACCATTTTTATCCATACTTGCTTGCTTTTTTTTTTTTCTTAATGTTTGGTATTGTTATGTCTCTGCTATGAGCATGTATTTCAAGCTTTTTTTTCCTTTCTTTTGATATGCATTTTTGCACGTCAATCATGTGGCTCTTCCTACCACCAGATAATATTGAATAAAATTTTGTAGTTTGCACGCCATAACTAACCACTTCAGCCTGATCCTTCACATCTTCATCTTCATCTCTGAAGTATAGTGGTTACATGAATCAGTGACATTTCTGGAAAGATAGGTATTTCATTTGTTGGGCAGAACAACGAACCTGAAGAACGATTTTTAAAAATAATACCTAAAGCAGCATTATGAAAATTATTGTATAAATGTTGTTTATCAGATTTAGTTCTGCTATTATTACTGTGCTTCCCATTCATTTTGTGAATAACACGTGATGCACTGTAAATTCCTGGTTAGGAAAAGGTTCCTCTTTTGATATCATCCTGCATTTTCCCTTTGTAGACACTATGTAAACATTTTCTATATTGAAAGGGGGCAGCTGTTTGTCTGATACTGCCGTTTGAAGCATGTGCCAATGTACTTCTACTGAAATGCTGTTCACTTGCAATGTATTTCTCATTGATTTATATTAACTAAATCAAGTTGTCATGTTATGAGTAGATTGCTGGACAATTTTAGACTACCTATAGTGCTCTGAGTCTTTGCTGAGGGAGCCCCCGGAATTGAAAGGCATGCTGCCGGGACATGGTTGTCATGGTTGGCTTTTGATTTGGTCTCTCTAATTTTCAGAAATGGTCTTATTTTATTCCTTGGGAGGACCTGATAATATTCTAGGCATCATGGCATAATTAAGGAATGTAAAGCTTGTAAGGGGACATAGCATCTTTTATCAGCTGATAAAGCTAGTAAAAGTGGACAAGGTTTCAGATGTGTAGACCTTCCATAACTTCAACATACAGTGCATTTTAATGTGAATATAATATCCATTCTTATCTGATTGATAATTTCTGAATATTTGCATTATAAAACAGGATAGTGCAATTACTCTGTGTATAAAAATTGTCTATAACTAGTATATGTTATCAGCACAGAATATATATGTATAAATGTTTCATGTTAATGTGCAAAAGAAATTGCAATAAATTATTTTTTCCACTGACTTACAGAAATTTTGGGATTTTCTTTTTGGTGATAGCTGTGTTTCATTGTTTGATACAAAACGAGTATGTTCTCCATTCCAGAATTTGAAGTCCAAGGTTAAAAAAATCTATCGAGTCTTTGTTCCAACTTTTGCAAATGTTCAAAAGTCTCCCGCATTCAGGTTAATGGATCACATCCTCAGTTTAAAGTAGAGTTCAAAATGTGTAGATTAATGTTCCAAAAATACTAGACAAGGTCACAAAAATGCACACACTCCTTTGAAACTCTTGGACAATATGTAACACTCAAAAATTATTATCCATCCACTTTGAGCGAGATGGACATTACCAATCAAACGCTGGACATTATCAACCGGTTGCACAGCGATGCATCCCAGCGCTCTGTGAGAGATTGCCCTCGCCCTAACAGATACACAACAGCAATTTGCCCTTGAAGTTGATCGAGCTTACCAGAGCTTCAGTGGTGACTCCTGAAGACATGGGATTTGTGACAGCTGTGGTTGCACATTGACATAATTCATGCAAGGGGAGGTGAAGTAACTGAAGTTTCTGTCTTACATTTCAAGCTGATGGAAGATGGCATGCCAGAAAACTCAAATAATACTCTGAGTTTATATTTTACCTTCTTAATAATTGCAAAGTATTAAAGCTCCCGTTAAGCTACTTTGTAACAACCAATTTCTTAAAGCACTAGAATAATTGCGTTCATAGAAGAGCTTCTTATCTCAAGGAAACCAGTACGATTTCAGCGCTTAACCACTTCTATTGCTAAAACTGGTCTTCACTTAAATGCTGCATTCAGCTACTAAAATTATACTTTAGTTAATTATTACTCTCAGATATAGTCCAAAACTTCTGCAGGTATTCGGTTTTGTGTGCTCTATTGCCCCTTTTATTTAACTATAGTGATTTCGTTTTTCAGTAGAAGCTCTCTAGCTGAAACATGAGGCAGAATAATTACCAAAGTCTATTTCAAAGACATTTACAAATGCATCTGTTTTATTTTACTATTTTTTTTTTAAAGCTGAAGCAAGGAGAAGAAAGGGGAAAGCAGCAATGAAATTGCAAATTATGGAGCGCTTAGCTGTTTGTAATCTTCTGGGTCACATACTTTCCTTTGAATTCAATATGCAAAAAACCTTGGGTTTCTGTGGTATTATTAACTAAGGCGGAGGCTACGGAGGGGACTCAGTACTCCACTGCAGTCTTAAAAGCTGGCACTGTGGTTGGCTTCCGTCATGCAAGGCTGAGTAGTGTGATTGTTGCTGCTGTTTCTTGGATAATATACTCCCTTTTTTTCCTAATACAGGGCTTGAAAAACAGCAGGAGGACTCTTACAGGCTTCAGTAAATATTGAGGCAAGCTTATTAAGTGCATACTGACAATCTTTAAAAGTTACATTATAAAGATTTCCACAACCAATGAGGCTATTTGATAATATGGCCCATGTTTTAATGCTGATCTTTTAATTGACCTTCAGAGAGTTGTATTATAATATGTACTTTTTAATAACCAATATACTTCTCACAGGCTCTGTTGGGATGTTACGAGACTTAGGCAGTCAGTTTTTATTTATGCTAGTATGCCATAAGGTAAAAACTGTAAATCCAGTCCTCAGCGAGAACAGCGAGAACTCTGGGAACATTATTTCATGTTTGATAATTTGGAGGGGAAAAAACAGAATGATAAACAATGAATGAGACACTCACTTGGCTACCTAATTACTGTTTTCTCACAGAAGTTATTCTTGTATTTTTTACTTAGAAAAATTAAAATGTTGCACTGCTGTGGTTAGGGAACTAGAAAGGCTTTATAAAAAAGAATAGCTTGAAAATTGTTTTGAAACTTCAATAAATGGGAAGGGCATGGGTGGTTTTAACTGCATAAATGTTTCTGAACATGGCGACAGACCAAGCAATAAGCTACACAAGCAGAACTCAATTTTCTTTTAGGAGTGTGTGGACTTGGAAACTTGCAATTCTGGCAAACATGTCTACAGATGTCATAACTGGGATGCAGAAGGTGCAAACAGGTCAGCAGCTAGAGCGGAAGAGTGAACGTCAGGACTCCAGCTCTGATCTCTCTGGTTGATATCACAAGCTACTGCACAGCTAATAGTTCCCTCCTGTATCCAGCACCAGCTTAGCTGTAATGATGTTAGAGGTATAGCATCTCTCCCTTGTCCCCAGATTTGATCATGTAAGAGGGTGATGCATTATTCAGGAAAGTAGTGGCCTTTATTCTTCTTGCTGTGATTTCTGTTGGAACTATCTATTAAGTCCAGCGGAATGCACACTTAAATTTTGTAGGATATGAGGACTTTTTGTTCACCTTCACTACAAGTTTGTAGGAACAGGAGACAGCAGTATATGTCTTAGACCTGGGTACAGTAATAAAAAACTATTGCCCAGAAGACTGTTCATTCACCCTGCTGCTGCTGGGCTGTCTTTTGTTTGTTTTTAGAGGAACTGCATGGTTTTATTCTTACCTTATAAAGGCATTGCTGGCAGCAATGATTTATTAGCACCCAAGAAAGCCAATGTAACTCTAAAGTGCATATATATATATATATACACACACATGTAAAGGGTGTCCTCCAGGAAGGAGTCATGAAGACAAAAGTGCAAAAACTCATTAGGTTATGTGAGATTGTTTTCTTACTTGATTACCATGTTTAATGTAGGTGGTAGTACAAAACATATCTGACTAGTTACAAGCTCACATCTGAAAGACAATCATACGTGCAAGAGGAAATAGGAAGAGCATCTAACATGAATAAGAGCTTGGTGGGGCTTGAAGCCTCTGAACCTTTTCTTTGAACCAAACTGTAGTAAAATCTAAAGCTAATAAACATTTGAGTGTGCTGCAGCCCAGCTGTGCACTGCAGTATCCACTCTTGTACTCTGAAACTTTGATAGCCTTGCCAGTAGCACTTATCTCCACGGAGCCAGAGCAAGGCCTGAGGCATCCATGTCCTAATGTGTTTTTCATTCACCATGTAGACAGGTCAACACTCTACATACATTGTCCCAAACTAAAATGGTTATTCAATGCATTTCCAGAGCCATTGTATATTAAAAAAGGTAAAAGAATGTTGGCTCCTCCAGACAGTCATCAGGCAATCAGCAGAGTGGGGCAATGGGAGCTTATGGGCTACTGTAAACTAATTCTGTCAGTCGCTGTGTTGGCTTACCATCTCTAAGAAAAAGGATGTTGCTGGACTTAAAAGTCCTGTTTTATGTGAGTGCAAGGGACACAGAGAGTGTCTGTGTTAATATTTTTCAATTAACAAGATCCTTTCTTTCCTGGAGGAGAGCCTGAAGCTTATTTCATGCACTGAAATATGCACTCTCACTGCCTGACAGTGAGGAGGGAGCAAGTAATAAGCCGGTAAAGAAAGCAGTATTAACTGTAAAGAAAAAGAAGGTGGTTCCATTCCCCAATCTATAGCTGTACATACAAGGCACTATTTTTCTTCTTTAATGTTCTTCAGACTTCAGGCTGGCTTTGGGTGGCAGTTGCAGAAAAACTGCGACAATATGTGCTGTACCCACCAGCTCACTGTTTGTTATTAGCAGGAAAAGGCTAATGTCAATTTTCATCATAACGGTCAATGAGTCTTTCTGACAGTGTGACTTTTGGAGATACCACCAACCAGAGAATGTAACAATTTTGTGATTATTTTTCTGGGATGAAGATGTGTATTCTCTGTTAAAAAGGTTTTATTCCAGACTGTTCCACATATCCAGCAGTCAGACTGATACTACCTTTGTTACTGTTTTTTTCAGAGGTGATTCTGGAGATTTCAATATATATAAAGCACCTAGTACATATTTCATACTACAGTACAATTGTACTTGCAAGTGGAGGGATTTTTTGTGGTCAGGGTCTGTGAACTCGCAGCAGTCAGCCAATGCTAGCACACATTTGTTTTCATCTGTTCATATGCTGGACACCTCTGGAATGAAGCCTCTGCTGTTTTTTATGTTGCAGGTTCTCAGGGTCATTCTAGCCCTCCAAAAGTGATTTTAGACTTTGATAAATGTGGCATCCTGTCTAGTGCTCAAACAACGGCCTTGTGATGAAAAATGACAGAACTTAGCTGAGTGCAGACAAAAGGCTGAAAGTGTCCATAGTTCCTAGCTGGTGTTACTCATAATCCTGAACTGGAGACCAATTAAGTCAATAGTCCTTGAGCCTTTGTTTAAGAATAAAAACAACAAAGAAAAAATGCCACAAAAACTTCACGGCCATAGTTTTCAGGTGAGAAATAAAACTCTTGATTTCAGTGTTGCTGGCCTCACCGCTACATCAATACGAGCATAGTGTTGTAGTGAGCTGTGTGAAAGAATCAAACCACCTTCCTAAATCTCACTGAAATATGCAATGTACTAAGTGTGAAGAAGTGCACATCTCTTTCTCACAAGTCCTAAACACTGAAAGAAATCGGGCTATGTCCTGTTATTTTAAGATATTTTGTGCCAGTCAAGTTAAAAAATGGCAATTTTAATACGCAAAGTGTTCCAAAACAATGTGATTTTCAAAAATCCTGTATTAGGAGGTTGAAGAGTAAGTATCCTTTTTCCACAGAGGGCGTAGTGAATCATTCAGAGATTTAGCAGCCTGTACAAGAAACCAAAGCCTTGCCTTCTGTCACATTATAGGTGTGTTTGTGGGCAATTACATAATGATCTAGAGGGTAAGAAACTTGCCCATGAAGGATACTTGCCTTTTCACAAACCCTTCCTTTCCCACATCATCCTACCCCTCAGGTTTTATAAATGCAAGTATGTATCTGTATAGCTCACACTTTAACTTCTGTGTAGGCTATACAACAAGTATAATAATACTGCAGAAATCCTGGTGAAGGCATTTTGCGGGGTCTGGGTAATTGCTCCCTGCAGTTCTTTTCCGTTTAACATAAGAGTAATCTTAGGAGGACAATTACTGACAGGGGAGGTTACAGCTAGGGACAGGAGGGGAAGACCTGAGCTCCAACTAGAATGATCAAAAAGTGTCTCAGACTGCAAACGAATGTTTTCTGATCTGCGGCTCATACTGTGTATATTTAAGGTTTGGTGTACATACATTGTTAAACTGGCGATGTCAGTATTTTCTTCAGCTGTAGTTCGTTGTTTTATCATGGAGATGCCAAGAAAAAGTCAACATTTGTTTATTAAATACATATCCTAGGACAGTTTTTTTGCTTACGCTGATTATTGGGCATGATTCATTTTCCTGCTGTGGTATCTGTGGGTAAATGTTGACTTGTATTTTCAGTTGGAAAACACAGTACTACAGCTGGAGACAATCTCCATTATCTCTTGCATTCCCAGGTATGTCACATTTTAACTATGATGCTTCCTTATCTTTGGGCCACGTTTTTCCTGCAACCATGGCACTGCAGCAGTAGGAAACATCACTCTCTGACTGAATGCTGTAGCCTATCAAAAAGAGCCAAAGTGAACCACACACTTCAAAAAGCCACTGACTCCTTTTTTTCATTAGCTTTTCTCCATTTCTGGCCTCAACGGGCTCAAAACTCTCCAGGTTCAGAAAGAACCTGCAAAATGAAGAGCTGCTGCAACTTGGGAGATCACGCAGTAGGCAACCAGTAAATCTGACTGGGTAACTCTTCACTGGCACTGGGACTGCCAGTCCCCAGTTTTTATATTCCTTGTCTAATGGAAGAGCCTGTTCTGTGTCAGATGATGTTATGTTTTATAATTAAATCCTGCAAGGTGCTAATATTTTCTCTCCCTGTTGCTACAGTAATACCAGGCAATCTATGTAGAATGTTACAACAGTCTTGAAGAAAACAAAAAGGATATCATGTTAGCCTGTTGTATCAGGTTTTGAAAGCTCTGCAAGGCTGGCAGGGTAAAGCCACAGCGGTTGCTTTGTGCGTGATCCTGCCTGTAGCTCTCAGATTCAGATCTGACTTTGAGTGGCATCCTGAGGGAATGGCAGTGAAGCTGGCAGAGGTGCTCTGTTAGAGCAGTGCAGCACATCAGTTCGAATTCCCCTTTTTTTTGTCCTCCAGCGTGAAAGCAAAGACTTACTTCTCCACCTTTCTAGATATAACGAGACAGTGCCCTGGAAAACAAAACCAAAACAAACCCAAACCACCAAACCCAAAAGCAGAAGGGCGATACCAGCATGTCCCACTGTAATACCACCTGGGTAGAAAGTACTCTCCATCTGAAAAATTTCAATTCCCTTCATAAAATTGTAACAAAAGAGGATGAAGGAACACATTTCAGAAAAGGAGATTCTACTTTTCTCATTTGAAACTTAAAGTGAGGCCATGAGATGGGTTGCTGAACTCGGGTTAGTCTTGCAAAAAGTACGAGGCTTTTGTGGGCGAAGCCAGGAGCTGCAGCTGCTGCAGACCTGTGCTGGCCCTGCTGGATCCCTCCTCAGCCTGGCAGCCAACGGCATCTACTGAAGCACCACAACATTGTCAGAAACATGTTAATGCGACATTTGCTCAAGTCATTTGGGCTTCCCTTTTGTTGTTCCTTTATTTTTAGCAGGAAGAGTAATTTTTCTTGAGCAGCAACTCAAAACTGCTTAAAGGGAAAGTATCACGTGATAAAAGATTGGGAAAAAGTAACAGTAGGACCTGGCTTTGCCCTAACCCTGGCAGAAAAATACATTAGCATTCTCCAGCACATCATCCAAGGGTGGAACAGGAGCTTCCTGAAGAAGAATTGTGTCTGTTTTGTTTGGGTTTTTTTAAATTGAAGTCTGCAGAATAAGGGGCTGTGCACTGGATAGTTTTACCCTATCATGTTTTAATGTTTATTATCTGTTTAGACATGATTAGAAGATAAAGCCTTCCCTGGAAAAGAGGAGCTAATTGACAGGCTGGCTGTTTGGTGCTGAATTACTTTAGGCCTACTTGTTAGGCCACGACACGAACACAAACACATGGCACAGTGTTCCCATTGGGTGGATGTTGTCTTTCTGTGTCCTTCTGGCTGGTTGCCATTGTCTCAGACCATCACTTCTGCTGAGAGCAGGAACTGCAGTCCCGTTAGCACTGTTACAGGATGTAAGAGTTGGCAACTAATACCCAGGCAAAACTCTCTTTGAAGACAGACAGTAAATTCTGGATTAAGCGAACACACAGACTATAGAGATAGTTCACTTCCATAGTTAGATCATGGGTGGAGATAGTTCCTAAAACTGCAGATGTTTTGCAGGAATGAGGAGGAAGAAAATGCAAAATTAATTAAAGAGAAACTGCACACAGTGTAGCTCTGGCTGTGAATGCTCATTTACCCTTCCTCCCCCACTCCCCAAATGGCCTAACCTTGATAAGCCCTCACTTGGAAAAGGAGAAAGTACATGCAAGAGATTGTACCCACCTGCCATTTTTAAAACATACATCATGTGGTTCATTGCATTTTACTTCAGGAATACACAAACCAGCTGTTTTGCCTCTGATGGATGTGTTGATACTTTGCATTGTAACCAGCGTTCGTGTAAAAGGATGTACCATAACCTGCTGTTTTAAAGGAAGTTAAAGTATTCCAGTATGTACATAAGAAATGGTTAAAATGCCATTGATCTTTGTTAATTTTTTTAGTAAGGATTATGTAACAACAGTGTTGTGTAACAACCCCAATTCAAGATAAATGAGTTAAACTTTTCCCAAGCAGCACACAGTATTCCTGTAACTGCCTTTACAGGAAGCTCTTAGAAGAAAAGTGTCCTAGAAGTAACCAAAACTTGTTACAAAGCAGATCCTATTTTAAGAGATAATTGTTTTAATTGTTTAAAACTTAGAAGCCAAAGATACTATACTACCACATCTTTCTAAACATTTCATTTCATATTTCATGAATAGTTTCTCATAGAAGAATTTTTGTGTAATTTCTGCTTGCATAGTGGCCAATTTTATTGCCCCCATGAACCTGGGGACCTCTGGCAACTGCAGTATTGCTGCAAGACAATGTTATATTTGGGCATTACCACGATGCATTTATCTGATCTGATAGTGGAATTAGTTGCTTAAGAGTTCGTCAGTACTTCAGGAGTGGCTTCTATTGTGGAGTGCTCACTTCTCTGCTAGGAGTTTCCAGTTTCTACTGACCAACAGTATCCCTCCCAACATAGGGTAGTCCATTTTGCACATCTATTTCTGTGCCTTATGTTCATTTTGACCACAGCCCTCTGGTGAATATACAGAAAAAGTTATATTAAGACAGGTGTTACCAAAGGCGTCTCTGAATTGGAGGCAGAATTGAAAATACTTGCAAAGAAAGTAAAATTAATATAATATTATTTCCAGACTGGTGCTCATACCTGGAGTGTGCCAAAAGCCCCTAAGACTGATGCTGATGTTCTATTTACAGTTCTACCGTCTTCAAACTACTGCACAATCTTTATTTATGAGGATGTGGATAAACTAGATGGATTGATGTTAAAGAACTTTTGCTTCTTTCCCTCATCTATTTCTTTAACAATTCCCTTTTCCTTCTATCCATGTCAATAATACAGATATGAACTCCGGGTTGCATATATTAGAGTTGTTTTACTTGCTCACTGTACTTGAAAACATCCGTAAGTCACTAATGTTACTAACCACAGTAGCTGGGTCAGGAACATCTCCTGCTCCTAAACAACAAACACATGCTAGAAAACTCTCTACCCATGGCAAAACAAAAATCGACCTTCTTCTGGCTGATACACAAATGGGTGAATTCTATCAGTGCGTGGCTTGGTGCAAAAACATTTAGTAGCAATTGGGGAATAGCGACCTGAGCGGTAAATTGGGTAATGGAAGGAGCCACACCCACCCACCAGCACACAGCTCAGTCAGGGAATAGCTTTAAGCACTGCTGTCTTTTTCATTGATGCCTATTTCCCTGTTTCCACCCAATAGGGACAGGTGGAACATATATAACCAGGAGAGTGCATCAGGCCTCATTTGGCTGCCTCTCATTGCTGAGGCAGTTGCAGGTGCAGCAATATGTTGGGTGGCAGAGGGAGCGTGGCCTTGTGGGTGCAGGGGACCTGGGCAAGGGAGAGTACCATGCAAGGTGCCAGAGGCTTTGGTCCCTTTTGAGGGCTCTTTTTTTTTTCCCCACCAGCACCCAAAGAAACAGGACAAAGCAACATTGCTGCTTTTTCATTTTTAACCAGAAAAGAGGGACAAAAGTTGGGCAATAACCAATTCTGTAAGTATGGCCAAAGGAGTTGTTGTTTTCTTTTATAAGTCGGTGAGCTGCCTGCCATCTGTTGTCTGTTCTGCTGTCCTTCATGTTCCTTAGGGCAAATAATCATCTGTTGATGCATGTGAACTACACATTCATTTTAATTAAGAAGTCCTGTATATGCTTTATTTAATTAATCTGCTTTTAGTCATACTTGGCCAAATGCATGCAGTGAGAATACATGAAGAAATTCATTCCTTTTGTGACTTCCTCAGCAGAACAGCCATTCTACCCTAATGGCTGATAGCTGAACAATCTCAAAAACTAACCCTCAACCTCTTTCAGATGATTATTTGAAGGCAGAGAGCCTTTGAATAAACTAGTGTTTATAAATCCAGACAGGGAGACTGAAAAAAAAGTGGTCAAATTTTGTTCTTGATATAACCCTCCAGAATATGGCTGGAATAGGGTTAAACCACTATTGTGAAGAATTTTGTTGTTAATGAAATCCGTATTGTTAAATGACTGTTGCATATTTTCCTTACAGGGCACACTAAGGATGGTCTTGAAATAATGTAAATGATCGGTTTTTGGACGTGTTTATATTCCTTGCTCTATTGAAGGAACAATGTCAGAATTATACAGTTGAATTCTGAAATGTATTTATTGACTTTAAACTGTGAGAGTGTGATGAAAGCTCCTGTACAGATTCATTAACAGAGCTTAACTCTGCTTGCTGAGTGCAATCTCAGTAGCAAGTTCTGTGTTTAGAAGGTATATTTCCTGTTTGATGTTATGAAAGTCATGAAGGTTAAGAAAGAAGGCAAATATCTAGCATGTTCCTTAGCACAGGGACTGTTTGAATCCTCAGCCCTTTAATTTTCCTGAGGAGTATGAACCATTCCTCTCATTGGAAGTGTCACAAGAAATATTCTGCTCTTCTTTTGGAAACTATCCCTTTCTCTTTCCCAGATAAATCATTTTCACTATTGGATGTATCTTTGGGATTGAATACAGTTCCTAATTTGTGTATAGTATTCTTGATTTCCAGACAGAATTTTCTGCCAAAAGTTTCTTATTGGCTTATTGTACAGAGAACTTCTCATGGGGTATGCAGGAACTGACAATGCCAACTAGAGAAAATTCAGTCATGTAGCAGCAATAAAGAATGAAAAGATTGTCTCCAAATTTAGACAAAATTCAGTGTTTGCTAGTGTTCCCAGCAAAGCTTATGTGGATATTTGCTGGACCAAGCTCAAACATGTCGTTGAAACGACTGGGTGGCAGGAAGCTGGACTGTTCAACACGATTCAAAACTGTTGCTGCCCTCCCTTCTCCACACACCAGGTACATAACATGCCTCCCTTCACACAGGAGGCCTGGGGAGAGTTATGTACATTGCTATAGCAGTGCTGATGCTGTTGTCTGCTCACTACGTAGGCCATTTGTTTTATGTTAAGACATCTAAGCTTTCTTTGCGAGCAGTAGGAATGAGGGAACAGGTAATAACCATTGCCTACCTACGACACTTTCCTATCTGACCATTTAAAGTGACATCCCAAAACAGTTTGGCACTTTGAATTAGGTGCTTTGAGTTGAGGGATGAGACAGAACCTTTACAGTTTTCTAAGGCTGAAGGACCTGTGGAACAGGGTCCACATTTTGTGAGTGCGGTATTGCATGTTTCCATTTTTTTAGAAATATGTAGGTCTCTTAGTAACAGTTTTGCCTTTCTTGTTACTGTTTGCTAGATTTTCATGTTTCAACAGTGAACAGCTTCTTACAGTTAGTCTTAACACAGACATTTTGTGATGTTTCTCCAGTTAAGTAGTTGGTTTTTTCTCATATCTGGTTTGTTTCACAAAGGGCATTGTTTGCCATTTTTATTCATGTATTGCTCAGAAGTTTGAACTAAAACAACCCCTAAAAATTCCATTTATTCAGACTGCAGGAAAAGAGCAAGATGTGATGTGACACTTCCAGACTAGAGCATGCACAATCTATAAGTGAACTGTAAGTTTACATGGGCATGGTCTGAAGTTGCTTGGCATTTTTAGGTTGGAAAATTTCCACTGAACTCAGGATGAAGTCTGCAGCAAATAATCAGTCCTACAGATGGCAACTAGAAACATTAAGCATTAATTCAGGGTGACAAATATAGGAGGCCAGGTGACCAACAGGAAAATATTCCAGGACTTCTAGTCCTACTAGCCAGGAGTCATAGCAGGCTTTCTAAATATGCTTTCTTTGGCAGGTATTGCACACAAAGATCTGCTGGTTACCCCAGGAAAAGAGGTTCTATTAAGATTCTTAGCTAAAGTTATTGGGAGTATCAGTTATGGAAACTGCACTAAGAATTTAGTCATTGTTGTGGGAGGTGTATGGGTTGAGTTCAGAAACACCCAGAAGCAAATTTTGGTTTTTAATGAACAGTTTGTGCATGTTCTATGGCATGTGTGCAGCCCTGAGAAGCCCACGTTTTTCACAGCTTGTGGATGAAAGTCTTCCTTCTTCTTGTTCCTATTTCTTCAGTTGATTCACAGTTTAAAATGAAGCCTTTAAGTATGTGATTGATACATCAGCAATGGTCAAACATATATTCATCAGTCCTAAGTAACATCAGGTATACCAGCAACTCCTTTGAAATATTTCCCCAGCCCATACATCATTAATCAGAGGGAAATAATATGACTTAAGTTATACTCAGTAATTCCATAACAGATGCTAAGAAATCAGATCCATGCAGAGAAGGCTTGTGAACAGAAGCCTAAAGTAAGTGGGGCATCTACTGGTGAGATGCTGCAATGAATTAACCTACTATGTAAAAGTCTGATCCAAATTCCTCTCCTGTACAGGCCTTTGTGTTCATTTTCATTTGCCAAATAAGTAAGTCTGTCTTTCAAGCATGATAATGTTGTTAAATAAAGTTTAATGGCTTCTGCGTAATGGTTTTAAAAATGTGTGCCATTTCTATTTTATTTGTTGTGCAGGACTTACTGCTTTAGACCAGTTGGAGGATGTCATCTTCAGGCTGATACGTTTCTAGCTACAAAATTGTGTTGCATCTCTGCTCGCATCAGACGAGGATTTGGAAGGAGCCCAAGGGGGCTTTCCCGATCACGTTACTAGTTTCTTTGTTAGGATTAACATTTTAGAATCAGACAATTAGCATGGGAAAAGCTTGCTGATAGCTGTACTTGGAGTACAGACATGCACTTATGAAAAGAAAAAGTGAACATATAAGCAACAAAGTAATGCTAAACTGGGAGATGATGTGATCAAACTATTAAAATACCTTGCTTCTGCCACCCCTATAGATGCATCATCTTAACCTATCCAACAAAGTCAAATATTTTATTAACTTTTAAAAATTCTGTTTCCTTAATAGAACAGTAGTCATATATCAAATACAAAAGCACCCCTTACTTCTGCTCTGCTGCACAGCACACTTGCTATTTTTAACTGTGCTGGGGAATCTGTTGCCTTATATAATCTCATCACAAGCCATTACTGAAAAAATACATCTGAATCTGTCACTTGGCCTTGGGCAAAACACCAGTCTGTGCTTTTTTCAGAGATCTTTCTGCTGTGTATGTTAAAAGAATCTGTAACAGAGCAGTGATTTCAGCTGTCCCTGTCCAAAATCAGTTGAGTGAGCAAAAGTAATTTCAGTCTTGTTAAACTAAGCGCAGATGCAAGTACCTTCCCTTTCGGAGACCTGGCTTTTTTTGCCGATTCTTTAGCATGTTTATTTCACCTGAACTTTTGACACAGCAGAAATAAAACCAGTTTTCTTTTGTTTAGTCTTTACAATACTAATTTTCTTGTATCTGGCCCTAATTAGTAGAAGCAAACAAACAATCATTGTGATTGATATAGCTAAAAAACAGGTTGATCTCTGAAATACAACATGTGCTAGGTAACTGCTTAATCTTTCCTCTGCTTTTCTTCTTATCTGGAAGCCAGATAATGTTGGTTCCTACTTCCAAAACCAAAATTTCTTCTGGCTCAAGACTTCCACAACTACAAACTGTTTAATGCTGGGAGAAAACTTAAGAGAAATATTGCAGTATGCTTGCGCTGTTCTTTCCATTCTTCCTCTGCATTGGCCAGTACAAACCTCAGATGGAGCTGGGGGGTAGATAGACCTTTTAGTACAGCTGCTGTTCTGTGTGTGCTTGGTAATAGTGAGGGGGAGAAAGTCCCAGCAGAAATGACCAATAAAAAAAGAACAGAGCAAATATCTTTTAACCTTAAGATCTCTCAAGCCTGCAGTTACTGGGGAGTAAAATCAAGGCATCTTTTTCTAGGAAGCAAAAACATTTCCTTATTTCCTGAATTGCTTATCCTAGGGCTTATGGTGAAGGGAAGCTGTAGCCAATGATGGCCAAATGGTAGCGTTTTCATTGCTTTATTTCTAATGTTAAGACTAGTTCATAAGTACACTTACTACTTTCTTTGTAGAAATTAACTTTTTATTAGTTGCTAAATTTGGGTGGATGGTGTGGAAAAATGGTGTGAATTATGGAGCATGGCTATGGCTGATTGCTCACCTGCAGTTTCAAGGGCAGCATTGATATTACTTAACACAGAGGCTGCTTCTGGGCAGTCTAATGGTTGCAAAGCCCAGACACAGACTGGGGAGCAGTGGTTCAGAAGGTATAATGTTGTAGCCTTTGAGTTTTCTAATGTGAAGATGTTTTAATTAGCAAAGTCTATAGGGTGCTAGTCTGAAGTCTAGAAAACTGTCTGTAAGTTCAAATAAAGAGTTATCTATTACTATTATGTATAGCTAGCTAATTGAATAGGAGCCAATGCTTCAAATCAGGATAATCCTTTATCATGTAGCATTAAAATTAGTCTTGAGTGCATCTTTTACAAGACTGTTTTGTGTCTACCGCTCCTAAAGGGTTTCCATTCAGACTGTTTGGCACTTCCAAATGCATCAAGAACTCTGATTGATAGACTGTGGCAGGAGACTTGGGCAAGCATGGATTTGTTCCATTTGGACCAGATGATCTTTGAGGTCCCTTCCAACCTGGTATTCTATGATTAAATGCTGAATTTGGTCAATGTTTGCCCACTTGCCATCCACTCAGATGTCCTATGGCTCTCTGTAGTAGTTGGCAGACTCATGAGATTTATTTTTTTCATGTGTTTCAGACAAACAGATAATACACTGTAGACATCTGATAGGCAAGGTTATGATACCCTGCACTCAAATATGTAACAGTGGTAACCTCCTAGCAAAGACTTTGTTGTTAATAGGGAATCTGCTTTTTCAGCATAGCAATGATCCACCTTTTTGGTGATTAAGAAACTTGTGTGTTAATTTGGCATGTGTATTATTTCTCCTAACTCAAAATACAGAAGATAAAAATGGTCAGAAATGCTAAACTGTGTTCTATGTCAGTATCACTTGCTATGCTATTTAAAAAAGAAATAGGTGATTATTTAAAATAAGATGTTAGGTAAAGATTACATTTTTCTTTATATGAGAAAGGAAGTGAGACTTTCCAAAGTTCATTCTTCAAAATTATTTAGCACAGTTAAATAGTTTTTGGCAATAAAAGAAGTGGGAAGAGTAAGGAATGCAAGGAAGGGAGCAATGCAAAATATTACTGTCTCCTTTGTATCTTAAAAAGGAAGGGAAGTTGCAGAAAAAAATTGTTTTGCACTTCTACAAGCCACTAACATTCTTGTATTCCCTTTTTTTCCTTGTGTGTTGGTTGGTTATGGGATGGATTGTTCCATTGAGGCATTTCGGGAGCTTTCAATAGCAGAAAGATGCACATCCAACAGAAGTTAGTAAAAATATACTCAAGCAGTTCTATGATTGTAATCATACTGGCACCACAAAACAATCCAAGCTGGCCACCTACATCAGCTGTAATAGAAGGAAATAAACATATGTCATCCTAAGCGTTTGGTTTAGTCTAGCAAGCAAACAAAACCCTGCTGTGTTCAAGTGTTAAATAAATTCAGGATACATAATCCATCACTTTAAGAAAACAGAATTAATATTCTTAAGAATGTTTACTGGAGAAGATTAATGTGTTTCTTAAAATTCTAAATAAAGTAAGTACAACACAATGCTTCCTACTATGAAACAGATGCATAAAATATTTCCTAGTTCTGTGCCTTTTTAACTGTTCTTTTGCTTCTCTTCTTTAAATCCCATAAACTTTACTATTCTTACAGTCCTGTGTGTGATATAGCCATAAACTAGTGGCAAAATTAATTCTTGCTCTCAACTGCTGTCCATACTGTAAGTTCTTCAATGGAATGACAGGAGGCAGTATCAAATGTGACCATGAGGCAGACATGACTATTAGCATTCTAATATAAAAGTTATTGCTTTTTCTTAGGCTATGAGTCAGGAGGGGAGAGAATAAAAGAACAGGTTTGCTTGTGTGGGTTTTAAAATTATTTTTAGATTAATTATTAATCAGCAATAAATATTAAGCATTCACTTACCAAGCAACTCGGATACAGTCAAGGCCTTCTGCTGCTGTGTTATTTTGTAGCTCAGATCATGATATTTAATGTCAATACGCACAAGGTTCTGCCTAACGACAAATACATACAGTATTACTTGAGACAGTCAGGACTGCTGTTCATTTTTGCCAACATTTATCAGCGTGGACTGAGTTCAGAGAGGGGGATGGTCTCTTTTAAAGAACAATTAGATGAATGTTACCAAAATGAGTTAGACTAAAAAAAAAGTCTCATAATAACAGCTATCAAGGAGCTTATCAGCGGATTAGATCTTCAGGCTCTGTTGAAAAAGTAACTCTAGATCTGTACTGTGAGATACTTTTCAAGGGTTGCAGAGGTAAGAATGAGTGGAAGTATCAAGCATCCTGACCTACAGTATATACAGTGCTTGGAAGTGTAGTTTACCACTCTTGATTACGTGCAACTGTGTATTTAATTGTGCTTATTTCAATGAGCGTGTGTGTAGAAGAGCCTTTTTCCTATACTTGGATATTTAGTTCTGTCCTGTGCTAATAGCCTCGCTTACCTAATTATATTCTTGCCTGCTGCAAAAGCGGAAGAGTAGGTAAATCTCAGTTGGAGCAAGACCTGTGGAATGATTCAATGTGAGTAAAGAGCTCATCTTTATGATATCATGTCTATAGAGATTCTGCCTAACTCCTAAATAGAATATAGACATAATGGTTGTGGAATAAAACACAAAAACTGATTGCAAGCATAAGGTTGTGACCTTTAAGAATAAAAGTAGCAGTTATTCTTCAGAGGTGTCAACAGCTGCAGATTTTTGGGTTGACAGTAATAATGAGCTTATTAAAAAATTGTGACAATAAATTTGCTATACAAAATAAGAATTTCTATCTCTTTATGTGATAATTCTAAAGCTCAGCACTGAGTAATACAAATAATCTTATTCTCATATTAATAAGACTTCCTACCATTGTCATGGAGTTGCTAGCTGAACTATCCAATAAATATTTAGATTTTCCCTTCTTACATCTTCAGAATTCATAGATTTCCATATTTTATAATTTGGAATACAATATTGTTAATATGTGGGCAGGATTGCTATTGGTTAAGGGTTGGTAACAGAGGAATGTTCTGTATTTTCACTTGCTTAATTGAATAATTACTGGGTTGCGCATGATGTTGACAGACAATAAAATAATCAACAAAGATAAAACCTCCTCAAAGGATTCATATCTTTTGCATATAACAACAGGTTTAATTTTCATAATCTTCATTGACGACAGACTTTTTAATAGGGCTTTTAGCAATAGGACAGGGGGTAATGGTTTTTAAACTGAAAGAAGGTAGATTCAGGCTAGATATAAAGAAGACTTTTTTTATGATGAAACACCAGAACAGGTTGCCCAGAGAGGTGTTGAATACCCCATCCCTGGAAACATTCAAGGCCAGGTTGACTGGGGCTTTGAGCAACATGGTCAAGTTGAATCTGTCCCTGCTCACTGCAGGGGTGTAGGGCTAGATGATGGTTATAGGTCCCTTCCAACCCAAACTACTCTGATTCATATAGTTTCCATACACATATAACCATATGGAAGCATTTGCAGACTGATGGCTTCAAGAGAGAGAAAACTGTAGTTGCTGAAACATAGATATTTCATTAGCCAAATTTTCTATAGTTTTTTTATAAACATATCTTTATGTTGTGGATCCTATAAGTACATCTAGCATCTCTCTTAATACTACTTTTTACTTCTGACACCTACATCTGTGAGCGAGAGGCAATTCAGTCTACAGAACTGCATGAAATGTTCTTTGACAACTAGATCATATCTTTGTAGCAAAAAAAATCTGGAAATCATTCTACTTTTGGATATATTATGCTTGCTTTGCAAGGAAATCTGGCATCTATTATGTTGTAACACTAAGGCACGTATGCTCTATTAAAGCATAAGCCTATTTGATACCTCCTCTATGAACTTAAGCTATGCAGCAGTTATGTCAGCTTGGTGCTACTATTGACACAACTCTGTGCAAGACATAAGCTCTAACACCATTTCCTGGATAAAAGGTGTAGCCAGTACTGTTGAGATGTTTATACACTAGAAGGTCTCTTGGGTGTAGGCCTACTTGCTTTTGCTGTGGAGTGTTTTCAGGCACACAGATAGAACCATGCTATTTCACTCTTCTGCTGCCTCATGAGAATTAATATTGTACCAAATATTTTCTAAATAACTTTTATAATAAAAATTGTATTAGTAAATTCTCCTAGCAATAGAAAAGATTATTAAACTTGTGACATTATTGCTACAATAAAGCAATGAAGCTGTCTTTGGGAATGGCTTGAGAGAAAGGAGAACAACTTTATATAGCACCTATTTAGGTTGTTCATTGACTTCAGATATGGAAGGGCGAAGATTTGTCTTCTCTAGTGGATGAATTGCTCATGTGGGTTGTGGATAGGTTTAATAACCCTGCCTCTTCTTTATTTTTAATTGCAAAATTAATAAAAAAATTGTTACAGGAGATCAGTGATGCAGAAGGTAATTGAGAACATTACTTTTAAATTGTCATATCTGTGTTATCTGTAAGTCTTAGATGTATCTATATATATGAACATGTATAAATTTTGATCTATTTTGTCTGATATTGGTTTACCTCAAAGGCAACAGCATTAATAGCACACATAAGAACACTGTTTTAAAAGGTCATATTTATATTATATAATCTGTTAGCACACTTTAAAGTGTGCTAAAGTGAACCTGATTTCCATATTAGACAAGGTGTTAAGCAAAATTACCTGATGTATTCTGGGGTTTTCTTCAGTTTTGTAGAAAAGTATTTTATAGCTTTTTCACCTCCAAAACTTGAATAGGTAACAGTGGTAGGGTAACTGGTTTCTTCACATGGGGCAGGGCAAGTAGAATTGTGGGTTCCTGCTGTACATAATCCTTTTATCTCTATATCATCTGAAATTTCAGGAGAAAGAATTTACATATTTTTAAAAAGCACACAGCTTAAGAACTTTTTAAAACTTAGAAAATTACTTTTAACTGACTTTGGCAAAAGTATGGGTTGGTTATCCTGAAGAAAGTGGATACTTATCAGTTTTTAAGGAACAAATAAGTATTTTTAACAGGCATTTGGGAAACTGGTGTGCAGTAATAAGAGTTGAGATTTTTTTTGGTCACTTTTTCCGAAGAAAATTCAGCCCCTGTAAGTCTTTGTGCCTTTATTAGGTCTTTATGTACTTACTATTTCTCATCCACAGTTAAACAGAAGGAAAACATATGGCTTTTCCGTGTTCTGTGCTAGCTTCCTGATTACATACTTAGGTATATAATCCTTGGTCTTGATGCTTTAATGTCTGCCTAGCTCTTTTCAGTGCACAGAAACAGCTTCCAGAGCAATGCCAGTTGTAGTTTACTACCATCAGATAACTACATAAAAATGGTGGTAAGCTAAGTTCACTTCACCTTAACTCCTGCCTGCCATTTGATAATTGTGCTTAAGGCAGCTGAGAGAGCTTAGGGACAGCTTTGTTTCTTCAAATACCAAAGAAGTCACAAAATTCTGCAGGTCTGGCTGCTCTTGAAAGTGAGGAGCCATTATTCTGATGAGGGTCTAACAGGAAAAGAAAATCATTATAGAAATCTGGGAAAGCTGGAGAAAATTCATGTAGCAGAAAAATGGTAAGGCATAAATATTTCCTAAGGCATAAACGACCATGCAAAGCCATCTGGTACTCTGAAGAGAGTACCATAACCTCCTTCTTGCAATGCTCAGTTTATTATGGTGTGATGGTGGCCATTGTCTGTTCACTCTGCATGTGGGCTTCTCGTTTTTGCAAACCGCACATGAAGAGAGATCTCAGACTTAGTTGATGATTTGAGGCACTCTCCAGGGATGCTGGGGTTGTGGATTTCATTCAGGATAGCTGGCCTTTACAGTTCCTAAAATAAATGCTCTTACCAATGGTGGATCCTTCAGATACAGTGTGCTGTCATTTGAGATTTTGTTATCAGATGTCTAACTCTTCCAGCACTGTAAAAGGAGACTTATTACCTAACCTGGGGTCCTGAAGACCAGACATCTCGAAGCCAGGTTCACCATATACACTACAGTAATGCCAGTTCCTTCTAGAGTCCAGTTCTGAATCCTATCCATCCTTGGTAGGACTTAGGAGTCATTTTTGTTTATTGCTCACTGGTTTCTTAGAAACTTGGTCACAGAATATCCATCAAGTAAAATAATGTACATATTTCCACCACGACAGACTATCAAAGATTGTGATTATTTAAGAGTGTGACCTTAGTGGAATCTATTTCAAAAGAGCCACAAGAAAAAAATAGTCATTGTTCATAGTACTAGGTCTTGCCTGATTGTTGTACACACCTATTCAAAACAGAAATAAACACCAGCACAGGCCCCCAAAACTTGTTGATCTATGTAGATCAGTATCTTAATCATCCATTCCTTTGGGAAGGGAGAATCATACTACCTAGCAGCATCCAAAAAAATTAAAAAGGAGGCTTTCTAAACTTCATGAGAAGTTACTTCTCAGATTACCAGAAAGTCTCTTGTAGTGATTTACAACTTCTGATCTGCTATGTGCAGATTATTTGCTTATGGAAATGAATTTTGTTTGGAGCACTTTGAAAAGGTCATTTTACTTTTCAAAAGATAAAACCTTAAAGTCCAGTGATTTTTGAATTATATTTTCTGTCAGTTAGCAAACTTGTTATTACTGTGCTGTTCACTTCTCTGTCACAAATAAAAATACAGCATTGGAGCTAGAAGGTTGATACCACAAAGATGCAAAAATGCAAGCCAGAGGCTTGATAACTGAAAATAGATTAGTTGAACATTCTCCTTTTAAAAACCATTTCTGATTACTGTTATTAATTTTTATGGATTTTAAAATTGTAATCTATTTAATGCTTTGTCTGGTCTCTATTTTCAGAATATTGTATGAAGTGGGATGTATCCTGTTTCAGTACTGCTTTCAGTATTTTTTTTTAATTGATAGATATTGTCTACTTTTTGGAATTGAAGATATGAAGTTATTACTTACAGACTGCTGGATAAACACAATTGTAAAACTTCAGCAAGTCACATTCTGTTTCATTCCCTTTAAAAATAAACAACAGACTTTAGGAACTTCAATTAACAATCTGACCCTTAGCTCTATTTTTACTAAACTGAAATATAATGTCATCAAAGCCTGCTCACCACTTCATGTTTATCATTCTACAATTGAGGAATCAGTTCAGCTGGACACAGTGCCATTACCAATACTAAAAGGCATAGGTAGTGAAAAAAGACAACAGACCAAGCCAAGAGACTTGCTGTTGGAGCAAACATCTTTATTATGTGTGTCAACCAGAACTGGCTTTAAGCTTGTGGCTCGCTCTTTGTGTTAGCTTCCTGAAGCCAGGAATTTCTGATTTTTTGTAGTGGAAATTAAAAAAAAAAAAAGAAAGTAGAGTAGATGGGATATATGTTTACATGCCATATGTTTCAGCAAAAATTTTGAACTTCATGCAAGAGTTGTTTGGAGACCTAAGGGGTAAGATAGCACCCTGAGCTAACAGCAAAATTTTCAGATATCATATGGTCTCAGTTTCACCCCAGTTTTTTCCCTTGCGTGGAAATATTAGCAGTTTATTGCACAGTTAAAGAAGGCATTTCAATTGTCTAACTGCCACTGTGTAAAACTCTCACCCTGGGTATTGGAGACCTAGACTTAAATTTAAACTCCTTTCCATGAGAGTTTCCAGGAGATTGCCAGCCTCCTTTCCAAGCAGTTGTCAAAGAGGTTAGAGGTTACTCATTAATGAGTCTCCCTTAGTGAAAACATTCTGCCTTGTATGGGGATATTTAAAAATACACTGAGTCAGAAATTTCAGGTGTGACAGTGGCTTTCTTGCCCACTAATCATGAAAAAAAGAGCTTTGAGAGCAGAGATTTTGGTCCCAGCTCTTGCTTCAGAGAAAGGTGACAGTATTATCATTACTTTCGAGGACGAAAAGGTGGGAGGGAGGAGATGGGTCAGGGCTCAGTGTCTTTGCTTTACATTTCTAGAGTGATTTAGATGCCTGGAGTCTTGAGAGTAGTATTACAGCATACACCTGTTTGCTTAATTTTGGGCTGATTAGGTGGCTCCATGCAGCCTTTTGGCTTTTTCAGAGCCCTCTTCTGATGCCAGAGTCTTTCCATGGTTCCTGTGGGTGACTTCAGTTTCTGTCTTCAAGCAATGAGTTTTGCTGAGGCTGCTGAACACCTGCAAAGTAGCTTTTCTGTAGTACCTGTGAAAATCTATGACTTCTTATGGATTTAGTTCAGCCTTTTAGGAAGTCAGGTTGAAGATTACAGATGTCTCATAGCCCTGAGGCAGAATCTTTTATTTCAAGTTTTTAGGCCTTATCCTAAGAATAACCAGTGACACAGATTCTAGGTCTAGAGCTGACCAAATATCTTGCTTGTTTTCCCTGAATTAAAATGACAAATTTATGTAATTTTCATTAATCCCAGCTGTAGATATCCATCAAGCATGTGCCCTGTCTCATTTGCTGTTGAATAACAGGTGAGGTCTTCTAGCAAGGTAATCAGTGTATGGTATGATGCTATTCCTGAGAAATACCTGGAAGAATGAATGGCAAACAGCCACACCAGTCCTGTATGTACCGGGCTTTGCATTCTAGCAGGCATCCATTAGTACTATAAATCTTGTGGTACTGAAGCTTTATATCAGGCTTGCACTCTCCCCATGGGTATTCTTGGATAATTGACTGTAGAGTAATAATAACAGAAGATATAAAATCTTTTTGTCTCTGTTTTCAATTTAGATATTATTTTCTCACATTTTAAAGTGCCGAAGGAAGCCTGTTGAAGACACAAGCAGTAGCATTGTGATTTAATTGGAGACAATTTTAGTTGGTGCTTTTGGGATTATAAAGTCACGTCCTCTCTCTCTCTCACAGCAAAAGTAGGACATGATCAGACAGCATAGCACAGAAAGGTAGTCCATTCCACTAGGACTCTGAGACAGCCTTAATGGTAACAGAGGCTGGCTTTAATAGATACAGCTTATGAAGATCAATGACATCCCCCTCCTCCCCCCCCACCCTAAAGAAAAGAAGTAATTAATAATTTTGTTTGTGTCTGGAGGAAATGTTATTTTTAGGAGTCACTTTGCAACGGTAAATATTTTAACTTCCAAAATGTCTAATTCATTAATTCTCTTCTGACATGTGACAGAGACAGTAGAGACCAGTAATTCCACTTGACGGATAAAGTCCTTACCTTCAACTGGCGGATTGCAACCTGTGCATGCGTGCCAACTGGTGTTAATAAACCTAAACCATCAAAGCGTGGAAGCTCTTCAGGTGAATGGATAACAAAGGTTATACCAGCATCAGTATAACCAAGAGCAGGTTCATCAATGAATTGTTCCTGTACAAAAAGAGTTATTTAAAATAGTTTTGATTTTGCTTACTATCTGAAGCTTTAGCTATATTTAAAATGGTACTATGCTTTATTTGGTCTTGTATTCCTAGTCACATTTTTGGAATTTACAGAAAAGTATAGAAGCAAAATGACTTGAATTTCCTTTGTCAATTACTTCTGTGATTTTCCTTCTAGTTACTATAGGCTTTCAGGGTTTTTTTATTCCTTCTATCACCTCCCAGTTTCAAAAGCAAGAAGGTATAGATGAATCTTTACTCATAACTTGGATGTTCGTTCCTTTTCCTTCAAAGTACCTGTCACAATTCAGCAAGCTTTACATTAGTCTCTCCAGAAACTGTCACTCCTATCTCATAATTTCATAATGTTGGTCAATGACAATTCTAATAAGGTCAGAGAATATTTACAGTGCAAAGACCAGATCTTAGCTGGCACTGAGGACTTAGAGCTGCTGCTGCTGCAACTGACATTCAGTACTACTTAGAAATGGTCACAATATAACCTTCCCTACTGGGCCTTTTATTGAACTTAAATGATATTCTTCTGAAGTGCTTGTATACAATTAAGTTATTGCCCTGATGACATGTTTCAATTGTAGGTGAACTGTGTATATGTACATATGTGCTCACTCACAACTTTCAGAACCACTTAGCTGGAGACAGAGGCAATAATAATTCTAATGTTAAAAATCTGTATTAGATCTTTCCTTTAAAATACTCTCTCACTCAGAAATAGTCTTGATACTGAATTTTGTGCATGAAATTCTGAAAGTCTGTGTAAAACCAACAAAAAAACCAAATCCACAATAAAACACATCTCCTCAACTGTAAGTTACTACATGATTTGTTGTTTATAATCATTAGAATAGCTGTACCTGTTGGACATCAAAAAGCAAATGTAAGCCTCTTCCAGACAAACTCACTCTTCTTGCTGGAAGATCTTTGTGATTAAAAGTAAAGCAGTTTCCGTATTCAGTGAAAACATGTTCAAAATCCTTCAGTAAAGGAAAATAGGGAAGAGTAAAATGAAAGAAAGATTACCTGAACTTTCCTTAGTGAATTACAATGCAAGAGATGGACTAATGCAGTTGGCTGTTTTTCCCCCAAAGGCAATGCTAAATATTACAATCAGAAAAGTAGTAACTGAAGGAAATATTTAAAAGGATTTAGTTCGTTTCTATAGAAAACGAGGGTTAAATGAGAAATTTCACGTTGTTTATTAATACCTTTGAGCTGCTCATAATTTAATGAGGTCCTGTTGTTTTTCTATACCTGTTACATTATATAAAAATCATTTATTCAAGAACTTGTTTAATTTTTCCAGTAGATGTTTAGTGAAGGCTATTTCAAAACTAAATATCTTGTTACATATGAAAGTATAATATTTTATTTTTCCCAAAGCTGCCTCATCATTTAATATGACTTGCTCTTATTGCTTTAGTTTTAGTTACTAGCACTAGTGTCTTTCAGTTAAGAGAACTCTCCAATGCTTAATTTCAGAAGCTACAGCATATCTAAAGGTTATATTGAAAGAATATAGGCCTGAATTTCTGTTCACGTTTTCTATTTAAGTTGGGAATTTATCTATTGAAAAATTGGCATAAAAATGGGAAAATCACATTCTCTGTCTGTTGTCCAAAATTCCCAAAGATGGACTATTTTCACCTCATTTAAAATTCCTGTGGACTCTGCATGTAGTTACCCTGGCTGTCTATATTCTTGACCTAAAGAACAAAGCTATGTAATCATGTTGTGCAAAAATGCCATTCAAATTGACCTTCGTTATAGGCCATTAATGGAAAAGGTTGTTAGATACAGCCTGGAGGTATGACAGCTTTCAAAGGCTACTGTTTGTGCAGAAGTGGCGGTAGGTAAAGGATAATTTAGACTGAAATCCCATTTTACAGCTCAGGGAGTCCAGGAGGCTGTCTCTGAAGTCAGAGGGAGAATGGAGGTCCTCAGGGTGACTTAGAGCAGGACTTTTTTACTCCATTGGCTGAGTGTAAAGGGAAAACTGGGGGAGTAGCTGGCAAAGCTAGCTGTCTCAAGTTGAGTGGTAAGAATACATCCCCTTCCCCTCCATGCTGCTGTTTTAGTTAGAATAAACGTATTTACCTGTGGGTAACATGGCCTTCCAAAAAAATCACATTCTAGCAATGTGCTGCTGTTCAGGTAAAACCCATTTTTCCTTGTAAAGTCTTTGATACTGAAGTTCTGGCTCCCACGAAGGAAATCATTTAGCTCTTGAGAATATTTACCTTCCATAGCAAATTTTTTGAGAACTCCGGACACAATGTTCCAAATTAAAAAAATTATTCTGAGGTTGCTTACTGCATGAGCTTGAAACCTGTCAGTGGGAAGGAGAAAAAATTGCTTGGAGTTCTGCAGAGTTATAGGACTGATCTTAAAGCTGCTCCTGCCATATCTGTGACATGATTTGTTGTCTGTTTGGAGACTATAAATGATTCTTGCCCATGATGTTGCAGTTTAATCTCTACAACATGAATAAACGATATAGTCCCCATTTCTAGGAAGGTATTTTCCATATCTGAAAACAGAAGATGGACACTTCGCCATGGCTATTCTGATCAGTCATACTGGAAACATTTCTGTTGTGTGTCATTGTTCATTTAAAAAAAAAAATTCCCAAACAACCTCCGCGAGTAGATTAGTTATCTGCATAAGCCAACAACTAGATTTGTAACACTGATGACAAGCTGAGCAATTGTATTTACAAATGGGAAACCAGCTGGGAGGAGCTATGTTTCAAAAAAGCTGTCTTCCATCAAGCTGTTTTCCATAATTTAAAGAATGGTTTTCTAAGTGCATTTGCAGAAATCTCATATACCTGATTTACTAAGGCCCTACACCTCAGTGTAGAGACAGTCTACCTAACCATGAGATCTGTGGCTGGTGACACAGTGGTATAAATCAAGGGTGATCCTTGCTCCTATGATGAGGTGTTGGAGATGGTTTCCTGATGCACAGTGTTGCAGTCATTTATGGAAGTAAAGTAAGCATTTACAGAAAAGTTGTAAGTTTGATGAGAGACTACATACAAATGAAACTTCAATACCATATTATTGACAACTGCCATGTTATATAATCCTATTTTTAATAACATATCAATGTATTTTTATAATAGATCTTAATGCCCCAACTTAAGGAAGATTGTCACAACTGAATTTGGGTCAAAACACAAAGACAAAGGTAGGTCTGTGCCTCTTTGTCCTGCCAACAAAAAAACTGGTTACCAAAACCAGGAGGGAAGGAGAAGCACAGCATGAACAACAGATGGATGTGGCAGCAAACTGTTGCTTAGGCAGACAACTGCCATGCTCCATAGCTGCCTATTTACTTACAGTGTGCTGCTGCTATAGTTACAAGAAATGAGGCGTTTTTATAATAGACAGCCTGCTGTAATCAAGAAGGACTTCTATCTGCAGTGCACATTGTGCAGTATAACCCAGGATGGCTTTATGCAGGGCAATTGGAAGGAGGCATGGAGAGACAGAATGGCTCCAGGTATTTGAAGCCTGGACTTCTGGCTGATACTGCCCACAAAAGGTAGAAGATAATAAAACTTGCAATTCTTGAGAAAACAATGTGGATAAACTTTCTGTATTTCTGAAACTCTTCCTAAATTACATATTTGATCTAAAAAATCAGTCTGCAGGTTTATTACATTATTTTCAATGTGGCTACATCTGAATCTTGGCCATTATCTTAAAATGTGGAAATCTGTAGTGAAGTTCCTACTTAGATACATGACTTCCAAACAAATGAAACACTTTTCTCCTGCAAATCTCACTGACATCAGCTGAAACCGTAAGGGCTGAGCACCTCTGAAAAAAAAAGGTATCTACTTTTGCCTAAGATTTCTATGTTTGTATAAGGTTTCTATTTGAATATCTCTATTTGCAAATCTTGTCTTTTATTTTTAATTTGAATGTGTCTGATGACTCTCCCTTAGTTACACTGTAGAAGCAACACTCATAAGGGGAACACCAGGGAGGTTTCTCTACTCCAACTTATGTTTTTAAAATTAAAAATCTGTAGTGCGATTGTTCTTCTGAAGGAGGGAGAAGATTAAAAAAACAACCTTCCTTCCTTGATTCTCATATTTTCCTCTTGATTTAAATCTCATGTGGTGGTGCAAAGGACATGGCCCTCAGAGCCATATTTACCATTTTTTTTATGGGATTTGTTCAATCAAGTTGTGGAACCTTACTGCTTTCAGATAAAGAGGTGTTGCCTCTAAAGAGCAAACAACAAACATAACTTTTACCTGTTCAAGTTGCAAAAAGTCACAGCAGGGAATTTGACGTTTTCCACATACTGAACTACCACTGTAGTTGTGGTTGGCCAGCTGAAGTAGTAGATGAAGCGACTGCAGATTTGCCAAATAACAATGGCAAGACAGCCTGTGACTACTAACAGCCACAGCACTTTGCGAGTCTTGCTCTGTGTTTGAACAATATTGTGCACTCCGTGCAATGAAGTGGATGAGGCAAACTCCTGGTGATACTTCCTTCTGTCTTCCAAATGTGGCAGCAGCTTCTTTATTAAGTAGAGTCGTATCTTTTCCAGTATTCCTTAATATGGAACAAAGTGAAAACACAGTTTAAAAATTAGAATTTAAATGGCACTTAAGAAAGGAAATTTTGATATTGGAAAGCTGTTGTAAAATTTCTCTTTAATGATAAATTCTCTTGCTGCTGAGGGTGGACAAGTTGTGTGCTTAGATGAGCTGCGCTGACAACAGACTATATATTGCAATATTTTAAGCACACAAATTTTTAAGCACGTTAATATAAAAGACTACTTCTAATTCTGTGGAAGAGATTGGATTTTCTCACACCTCAGTGATCTAAAACCACAGGTTGCTGTGAACCTCCTGTAAAAAGCTAAGCATCTGATTTTTACAGTAACATTCCATTAAAGGCCTAGTCTTTAATGGGATAATACTGGCTCTGAGAAATAAGGTAGAAAGGGAATGATATGGACTGATACAAAAGGGAATTTCACTCTTTCACTGTTAAAAGCTTCTGGATAAAACTTGAAAGGTTACAGGTTCAAAAGTAAATCTACTCTCTCTTTTTTTTTTTGGTTTCTAATTGTCTGATTCCATATCTTTAAACAGGAATATTTTTAGTTTTCATTTATCCCATGTTTTCTACAAACTGATGTTAGAATAACCAAATCATTTTTTAATCTAAGCTTAACATCTATAACAGTAATGAATATAATCAATACCTGGAAATATATATACCTGAATGATCTTTTGAACATGGATTTGGACAGAATGTTCTCTCTTAAAATATCCAAATGAGGGAAACTTAATAAGACCTTTCCCACATCTAGTCATAATTGGACCAGCCTCTTTGCAAAGCGCTTCATTTGCAGATTGTTATCCATGATATTATTCTGTCATTAAGAAAGTCCATAAGAACAGTAAATTAGAGAAAGCTTGTGAGACAACAATTAGGATCTGAAAATATATTGTTTAGATCAGTGTTTTTAACAGCAATTAAATGCTTCCCTAATTCTGTTTTTTAATTAAAAAAGTAGTGGCATGTGTGGTAGGAGGAGACTATGTACTTTATAAGACTGAGGCTATTACTGTTGGGCAAAGAAACAAAGGGATGTGTAAAAGTGCCAAAACTATTCTGACCACATCAGCACTCAGATGTTGCTGTGGTCTCTGGACTGTGATAATACAACCTCAGATAGTGCTGGATTTCAAAATGTTTCTCAAAGAAATAATTTTCTTTTTGTTGTTCTTTAAAGATCTATGTAAGAACTTTGATTAATGCTGCTATTGTTTACTGTGACCCCTTTGTATCATCAAACAGTTTTCTGCTGGAAAACTATTCAAAAGTTCCTCTCTCAGCTCTAGTGGCTAACGGATCCCATTGAAAAGCTGTTCTGCTGTGTGTGCTTTTGTACATCGCACTGGAATGGAGTGGATTTCTGGTTCTGCTGTAGGCTTTTCTCTCGCCAGCGTGTTTGCAGTGGGAAAAGCACTTTGCATGTTCCCCAAATAACAGCAGAGCAAAGTATGTTCTGGGCGTGTGTCTGCTTCTGCTGCCCATAGACTCCAACAAGAGACCCCATGCAGATCAGACCCTATCCTCCAGGGAAAGTTCTGTGTGTGTTTGTTCCTCCTATGCATGCTGTGCTAAGTAGGAGAGTGGTAGCATATCCCTACGTAAAAGTCCATTGCCATCAAAAACCACTCGTTAGCTTAATCAGAAGAAGTGTAACTATCTATGTAAATACATAGCTGATCTCTGTGTTTCAGCTCTTGTGCATAGCTACTGCATATACATGTTTTATCCGATTTGTCTTGCTAGTAATGCATGGGATTACCTAATACCCTACTGCTGCTTTCATAACTGTCTTTCACCAGAGGAATTAGCACTATTAGGTGAGTGTCTTTAAGAATCCTTACTGTGCTTTCAGATTTCATTTGAAAATGCTATAATTTAAAAAAAAAAAAATAGAAAAAAGAAAGATAAAAGATTGCTAACTACTCTGTGTAGGGTCAAGTGGTAAATTTCTAGTATGAAATTTCTCACGTGGTGGATTAGGAAATAGTATGAAATGTGTAAATTGGGACCAGCCATTTATTTTGGGATTTGACCTGCTTATGAGAAATGGGTGATATATAATTGATAATAGAATGGTTGTTCCAGGTCTCCATTAATGGATGGAGAAGCAGTACACTATGGTACAAGGTGGGTGCAAGCTTATAAATTAATAACACTTCATCCTATGCTGTGAGAACTTGGGCTGTGTGTATCTGGACAAAGGTTGTGTAACCAATGCAGCCAAACCATCTGTGAGTGGGTTAGAGTATCGAAGCTGCTGCTAGATAGACAGTAATGTCTTCCAAGACCTTAAACATATTAGACAATAATGTCTTGAGAGCACTATGTTCTTTTAGTAGCAATACAAAGTACATTTAACGTAGGCACTACAATAAAAAATATTTTTGTCAAACGTATGAATAAAACCAGTATTTATAGAACATCCCAAGAGTAGCAAATGGATAAATATAAAAGCAAAGAGATAACTAAATGAGAGGAATCCAGGTTCAGGATCAAAGGACATGTTTGGAGCCAAATATAGAAGATGCTTTTAAGAAATAGTAAGGTAGCTCCTGTGTTCAAGACGGGCTACAGCTGCTTTGCCTCAGGAAACACTGATTACTGGAGAAGCCCCGAGAACCATCATGGTTAGTCAGATAAACCTGATTTTCCAGTCAATGTTGTTGAAGTAGTAATGGCTTCCCTGGATATATAACCAGGGATACATAGCCAGGGACATACTATTATGAGCTTTGTAAAAAATGCAGAAATTCTCGATATCTTTAATGTTAATATTGTAGATTGAGTTTAAAGGGACTTTTAACTTCAGTCAGCAGGTAATCACAATCTATAACTACTTGTATAGGGAACAGATAGATAATAGTAATAGACTCTTTGATCTAGTGAGGGAAAAAATGTGAGTTCATCTCACACAGTGACAAGAACTGGAAGCTAAGCTCCTGCATAGCAGAAATAAGGTACAATGTTTTTATTTTTGTATTCCTAATGTTTAATTGTGATTGGGTTTTCATTAAAGAAGATGTTAAAGAATGGCTTTTTAGAAGATAGCTCATCTTCAGCTAGAGCTCTTACTGGAAGGAGTTCAGGATGGTTGTATGTGGCCTGAATGCAAGGGTTAGTCAGTCTAGATAGATTTGTGATTTTCACTTTGCCTTAACCTAAAAATCATTAAAGTGTGGTATTATTCAGAGAAGCAATTGCCTGGTTAAAAATGTTAACTTTATTCTAAATGCATAAAGGATCAATAGCTAGAAACTTTTCCTCACTTTTTAAGTAAGTGTATAGTTTGTTTTTTTTCATTTCCTCCTTCTTGATGTAATGAAAATACTACTGCTATTTTTGGACAAGGTTACAAGAGAAGGGAGACAGATTTTCTAATTTTGGTTGTCAGTCCTAAAAGAAACTACCAAAATGTAACAAAATTCTTGGTAAAGCACTCTAACATGTCTAGTCACATACCTTTAGCATCTGGTTGAATGAATCTCCCAAGCTGGTCCATGAGGCTGTTCTTATTTCAGTAAGGAAGGAATGGATAACAAGCTGCCTTATCACTGTGATCATTGCTAGGCAATGGCTTTTATAGAAGACTAAATGGGAGGTGATACTTGACACACGTAACACTGGGCAATTTACCTGCCAGGGTTGCTACGTTTTGCCTTTAAATAACATGGTCTGCAATGTAGAAGAGATTATTTTTATGATGGGATCAGATGTATGTATTTATATACGTTTCAAGTTCTTATTATCCTAATAATAGTGCAAGTGCAGGCTTGTCTCATATGTTGCATCACCTTGAAAATTTCTTTCATATTTTTTCCTTTTATTTTAGAAAGACTAATTATCTTTACTAAAATACTGTGCTGTTCAGAAATGAATAGAGTTTCTTTAAGTATATCGGGAGCCCTTCCTGCTCTGGAGGGCAATAAATATCTGCCACTAGGTTCCCAGCAGCAGCAGAATGGAGTTCATCCACACTTTGAATAGCTGTCTTCATAACCAGCCCCACATTTGATGTTGTATACTTTAGCAAAAATGAGCTGTTATTCCTGAGAAGTAACCCTGTGGGCAAGGATGAAAACTCAGGTAGAGTCAATCATTCCAGTTAACTCCTTACAAAAAAACGTCAGAGGCTGCATTTGTGTTAAACAGGTTGTATGACTGTGTTTGAAATTTGTTTCAAGGAAAGAACTGAGTATCTAATAAAAGACAATTAAAAATACTAGAAAGTTCAGACCTGGGATGTGCTTGATTAATGCTTTAGTAAATTGTAATGAAAAAAACCCTTTCACATTCACTCTTTGATCTGCAGGGCATGGGAATGTCTACTGCTTCTTTCATTTGCTCTCTTAGTGACTCTTGGGTTATCAGGTGTATTAGCTTGGCCCCTCATTGCCTCACTGTCTAGTTGTTTGTCAGCTGTTTTCTGGCCATGTTGTTCAAGCTATGAGCTGCAGGCTAAAGCTCTGAACTCCATTTAGTCATTCCCATGTGGCAAGCAGAAGATTTCTGCACTGAGCCTCTTAGAAATCCCAGCTCCATTTGTCCCTTTTGCCTCACTGATGAGGCTCTCTGCTGGGGCAAGTTTTGCACAGCACTTGCTTAACAGTGAACTGTTTTTCAGTGTCTGTACGTAACTCAAACATCTAATGTGCTGCCGAGCAGTTATTTGCAGATCAGTTAAGTCCTGTTAATGCAAAGTACTCTAATTCACAGAACCCAGACAACACCTCTTGCTTCAGTTGCTTGAGTTCTTAAAGCAAATTGTTGGCCTTTTACAGTGCTATGTGCATACTACGTTGCTCTCTATGCTGCAGATACGGTTCACCTTATGGGTTTTTTTAAAATTCTCTGAGTTGATGCCTTACAAAAGGCCTTTATGCTTCTGTAATACTATTGATGAACATGGCTTGTGTTCTCTGTGTTTTACAAATGATATTAATTTTTAAAACTTTTTTATGATTATTTTACATTAATACTTAAGCAAGCACTAGGGGGCGAAGACCAACCATCTTGTGTGTGTTCATCTTTCCCCAATAGCTTCCACAAGTAGCTTTTAGATTCTAAACTGGTCACAGCTTGGTTTGTCTGCTCACTCCTTGCAGTGTGTATCTGGTTATCTAAATAGCACATTCCCCAGTACTTAATGCAGTAAAGGTTAGAAAAACCAACCAAGGGCAGAGATATTGTAAATTTTGTACTCAAAATGTTATTTGAAATCAGTCCTCAGTGCTGTTCAGTTTTTCTCTTGTAGTGCTATACTAAAGAGAAATGCTGCAGCCAGCATAACTACATAGTTATTTGCTGAGACAAATCATAGACTGTTTTGGGTTGGAAGCAACCTTTAAAGAGCCAATTGCCCCTGCAGCAAGCAGGGACATCTTCAAGTAGATCATGTTGCTCAAAGCCCTGTCCAACCTGACCTTGAATGTTTCCAGGGTTGGGGCATCTACCACCTCTCTGGGCAACCTGTTCCAGTGTTTTACCATCCTCATTGTAAAAGATGTCATCCTTATATCCAGTCTAAACCAATCCTCTTTTAGTTTAAAACCATTGCCATCTGTCCTGTTGCAGTAGGCCCAGCTAAAAAGACTGTCCCCAT
>VZZY01022060.1:1309-16476 GCA_013400335.1 Eurystomus gularis | reverse complement strand
GTCCTTTCCAACCATAACGATTGATTCTGTGATTCTGTGAGAAGAAATAGGATTTGCAGAGAGAAAACTTACCAGTATATCCTTTCCTTGCTAGTATCTTGTGAATTTTTTTTTCATAATTTTTTATGCCGGGAAGAAACAAAGTACTCTGAAGTAAAAGTAAAATAGTACAGATCTGGTACTATGTATTTTTTTTCTCATAACTAGTCCCAGTCTTACCTTTCTGTGTCAATAGTTCTATAAAGTGGACTCTATTAAATAAATCAGTTAACATTTTGAGCTAGATTTACTTTGTGTAAGGGTTTGCCTGTTCCTCTGTGAGGCGGGGAAGAGTATTAATAAAACCAGTGTGCATGAATTCACACCCGCATAAATACACTGAAGTATCATGGGTTGCCTGATACGTAGCATCTTCTAATTGAGGGAAGAAGTGAAAAATTCAACTGAAGTCTGGAATGACTGTGCAAAACCTGATTCCTTTTCCAGTTAGCTCCTGGATGACCAGTGGAGAAGGCTTCTTCCCTACAAGATGCTGGGGTGGGCTCCAGACCGCACGTTGGTGTCCTGTAGACGTGGCCACAGACTACTTCTGCCAGGGTAGAGATTCAGGAACTGGGGCTGAAAGATGCCTCCACAACATCATTCCCAAATCCAGAGTCTTCTTGTAAGTCCCAAGAAACAGCAGGGAGGGAGGTGACAAGTATCTGTGGTGTCTCCAGGTTCAGTAAGGAAAATCATCCCATCAGTGCCACCCGGATGCAATGTCACACCTTCATATCTTCTTCTGGCTCAGTATTCACATGTATAGGAGATGGACCACCAACACTGGCCCAGGTTCTTCTGCCTCACAGTGAAGAGTCCCTTCTCCCTGTACACCTCCAGGTGCATAGGAAAAGACCATCCTGTCACCTCGCATAGCCTAAAACCTGGATGCAGTGAGAAGACTTGGCCCAGCAATATGAAAAATCGTGAATAAGATGGTCCTAAGAACAACCGTCAGTATTATCTGAATGCCAGTGTCTTCTGACTTTCTTAACAATTTCCTAAGTAGTCAAGCAACTTTCCAGAAGAGACATGCGCATACACACAAATAGAAATGTATATATGCACATGTCTATATAGGTAGGTTCAGTGATGAATGAAATGGAAGTGCTGCTTTTCCATGGCCAAACAGTTCAGATCCCTGCAATTCTCTTACGACATGACTTCTCAAATGAATTCTTAATTTTTAATCTTCATTCATCACTTAAATTGGTTTTGAAGGAGTATTTATGAGATTATTCCTTAAAGGAATTTTTTTCATTCCACTGGTTAAGTGACAGTGGTTTTGTGGCATGCTAGAAAACTATGACAAGTCATTTCAAGTGCATGAATATAAATTCTACCCTTAAAAATCATACTGCAATTCTCTTTTTAAGAAAGGAAATATTCAGACAAGCTTTTTGTTGGAGATGGACAACTTTTAGGTCAACTGGTACAGAGAGAGGCCAAATATAATCCTTTTACTTAAGCTGAGGCACATTATGCCACACAGGAAGAAACTGTGAGGAATGCACTGAACTTCCCTGTTTTAGCCCACCAGGTCACAGTGGGTTACCAACCCCAGAAACAGCCATTTCTGGACACCATGCCAAGTTGTGCTGCGGGTTGTGCATGTTTAGCAACACCAGTGGGAACCTCCTCTGCGTGCCAGGCTCTCTGCTCAGCTACCCATGCAGAATGGTCACTCACAGACCTCGAGGAAGAAAATTGTAAGTTTTCCTCTCCTCTGGAACAACTTTTACTTTTTTTTCCAAGGTGAGTGTTTTCCATCTACCCAGGGCACTCTCTCTCCATTTCCTTCTGGTAGGTTTAAGGATAACTCCATCTCTTTTTTTTCCTCCTTCCTGTATCAGCTACCGTGCACAGAGGAGCAGAGGATGCTACTGCTACAGTTGTTTCTAGGTTGGAGGAAAGAGCAGGAAATCCAGTAACTGCACCAAAGCTGAGCTGATATGGGTGCAACAAAGCAAGACACAGAATTTAATAAACAAGCAAGAAAAGATAAATTTTTAAAAGCAACATTTTTTATAGTGTTTGAGCCTCCCATCTCTCCCTTACAAGCATCTTAGAGGAGACAGGAAGTAGAAATAAAAGGGTTAAGAACAAGGACTAAGCCTGTCAAACCAGGCAGGCTTGCTAAAACAAATGGATCCTTTCATGCTTAGTTGGATTTGTCCAGTGCAATGTTTATAGTTGGGCAATAAATACACAAAAAGTCTTACTATTTTGCCAAGGAGCTAGAAATATCCCTCAGGCCAAGTCAAAGCTGCTTCTTTCTAATCTGAGACTCCAACGCAAACTGAGGTCTCTCTCACACAGACAAATGGTTTGTTTTTCCGAACCTCAAAATAAGCTTTCAGCAAGTTGTTACTGAATAGGAGCTGAGCCAAAGACCAGGCACTGTCTCAGTCTTCCCCTGATGGCAAGCACCTCAGGAAGTGCCAGTCAGCTCTGCATTCATTTGCTGACGTGGCACCAAGAATATTCTTCAGCCTGAGCCCTTTCATGCACTTCCTCAGCCACCCTTCTGTTTCTACAGTGTCGGATTTTACTCAGCTTCAAGCAATAAACAAACCTGTCATTTATAACTTTGAACAGCATACTTGAGGATGGCAGTCAAATCAGAAAGTTGAGAAAATGCAGCAGAACACTGCGCTTGGTTTCAGTACTCCTGCTTTCCCAGGAGCGTCAGCCCATCTCTCCTCAAGTACACACATACAGTGTATGTACGCTGACTGTGTGGCTGCATGGCTCACAGGACACAGCCTCCAGCGCTCACAAGTGCACACACAGCAGGCCTGAAGGCAGCAACCACCAGAAGCTGGAACTTAAAACATTCTGAAAACAGCAGCATTAACAAATGTAAACACTGATTTTTCAAAGTGATGCAGATTGAAGCAGTGGCACCAATTTTCAGAATTGCAGAGCAAGGCAGGTCCATCCAACCTAATTCAGGTCTCTTGGCTGGGCTGCTCAGGTTGGAGGGCTAAGTACCATCTGCTTTGTGCATTAAGGAATGGGTAGCTTCCCTTGAAAATGCACAAGAGCCAAGTTCCTTCTGGACACATATTTTCCTCTCTTGCCTGAAGAGGGAGCCTCAGGAAGGCAAGCTCCAAACCTGAGCATCTTAAATAAAAGCCTGATGGGGCAGTTTAGTCCAAACCAGACTCTTTGGTTCTCCTATAATTAGAGGTACTGGTGTGTAAGGAGGCTTGAGAACCAAAAGCAGTGCTTTCTCCCCTCAAGTCACCTGTTGTCATCTATTCTAAGAAATATTATTTCAAAGAGGGTACTTCAGAGCTGGGATGTAATGATGTGAATGACCAAGGTACTGTATTTTCAGCTTTTATTAAAAAAGAAAAAGACATCACATTTACATTTCAGAATATTTTTAAACAAGGCCTTTTTGTTAAAGCTTTAGATATCTAAAAAGTGTTTACATGATTCACACCTGCATGGAGCTTTGCAAATCACTCAGTAGTCACCAAACAGCTATATTGCACAAAGATCCAAACAATACCACACCATTCTCAGCTTAGTCTACATTGTAAAGTGCTGTTTTGTAGGAAGAAACTTGTTCTGGAAAAATAAGTATCTGGATAGGCAAGTACTGCTGAACTGTATTTCTGAAAGGTGACACTTCCATTGAAGTGGAAAAAACCTGACAGTGTGCTGTCAGTGCCCCTGACAGTGTGGTTTTTTATTGAATAAGCGGGTGTAAGCACCATAGAGTATTATAATGAACGCATCCTAAGTATTCAAGTAACACCAAAAGCCAAATCAATTTTTAAACTCAGAGTGAGATAAATACAGACATAACAAAAGGTAGATAAAAGTTTGAAGTAGTGTCAGTCTCTGTCCAGTAGAATAAGTAATTGCATAGCAGAGCACATCTTAAATGAAGATAAGATAAAGCTATAGTAGAGAAAAAACCCTAAATTTTTCTTACATCTATATTCTCAAACCAGTAAAATTTAATCTTTATTAAATAAATGAGTCTGAGAGACTGTCTTCATATCTAAGATAGAGTGTTCAGTTTATGAATATTTTTATATAGTAACAAAAGGCCAAAGCCTGGTGATATCGGTCCAGATGCTTATAAAAAAATCAAAATGTGGAACTGTGAAGTGCTAACTGTGACATAAAACCTCTAATTTAGACCAATTTACAGAACAGTGGAATGAAAAATGATACATTTGTCTGTGGAAGGAGCTTTGGTCTGGGAACAACAAACCAGAAAGTTCAACCCTATAATCTATATCTATAGCTTTAAGCTGATACTAGGTTTGGTAGATAAGGAGAAGTTCGGGCTACTGAAGAGAGAATTTTGTCTTCTGGGTCTGTTTGAGTACTGGGCTCACATACTAAAAGGACATGAGTCATCTACTCAACAGACCGTACAAACATCTAAAAGTTTTCAGTGCTTGACTAGCTAATTATGGTTTAATAAATGATTAAGGGGGAAGAAAAAAAAGTGGAAGAAAAAAAATTTGCCATGTCTCACTACAACTTAAGTTGCTCTAAGATCCATAAAGCAAGCAGACAAAAAAATGATCATGTTTGTGTTACCTATGATGCTACTCAGGAACATTTAAGTCTAGAAGTGACTGAAGAGCTGCAGGAGGCCCTCGGGACTAAGTGACTAGATAAACAATCAGCTGAAACTCAACAAATGCAAAATAACACAAGGTGAGGAAACCCCGTATGTGCACAGCTTGTTTACAACTAACCATCATGACTGTGTGGAAAACACTGCAGGAAAAACTTTGTAAACGTCAGTTTAATACTCAGTATTGACAAAAAAGGCAAATACGGTTTTAGGACCATGGAAGGAAGGATGGAAAACCCAGAATTTTGTTGTCCTTCACAGCAACATAGTGTCTGTATGGAGGGCTCCTTCAGTCAGCCTCAGAAAGCAAGAAGAGAGGCAAGAGGATGCTCACCAGTACAGAATGGCTTCCATCCAGCAAGAGGAAACATGAAGGGATGGGCATAATGGGAAAGAAAGGCTATGATAACCATCTATTACAAAAAGAAGTGCCCTAAAGCATAACTAGTGAAGGATGATTTGTCATTTCTCCTGCAAGAAAAAGATCCAGAAGACACCCACAGCTTCAAGCCTCCTGCTTGGGACATTGAGTGTTTCTCACACAAGCAGACAATGAAGCTGTGCAACATGCTCCCACACAGTCTTACAAAGGCAGAAGCATTTGCAGGTGAGACCCAGACAAGAAGTTGCCCTTGCTGGGCCTTTCTGGAAAGGGCTGTCATGATCACCTTGGCACAGATGATGTTTTGGCCAATTACCATGTCTGCCAATTTCTTCTGAAAGTAGCCACCTAACAAGAGGCTTAACTGAGAGGACACTGGGAGGGGTGGACTCCAGGTCAGATCAGTACAACAGTTCAGAGAGCTGAGCACACAAAGGTTTTGCATTAAGATCTACATTCATTTAAGTATATTGTGATTTTTCAGGTCCCATTTCATAGCTCTACAGCTTTACACATCTACTTAGTAAGCATACTTCACACACACTCATCAAAATGCAACACTATCCCCAAATTAGAAAGCATATCCCCAAATTATAAAGCACCAAGTACATAGTAGAAACATCCTTCACTTTAGAACCTTATTTTTCCATAACAGAAGTTAACAGTGCAAGTACCCAAGTGTCTTTTTACATAGATTTCTACAAACTGATGCAGTCCACTTCCATGACCCATAAGATCACGTAACAGATCCTCCTGGAAGATGTGGTGGAACATACAGAAGACAAGGAGGTGATTAGAGACAGCCATCATTGGTTCACCAAAAGCAAATTGTGCCTGACCTGTCTAGTGGCCTTCTGTGACGGAGTGACTGCATCAGTGGACAAAGGAAGAGCTACAGATGGTCATATACACACATTCTTACCTCAAAATTTGAGAGATGGGTTTGATGGATGGACTGTTCAATGGATAAGGAATAAACTGGATGCCATGTACTAAGAGTTAAAGTTGATAGCTCAATATTCAAGTGGAAACCAGTAATGACTAGTGTCCCTCAACGGTCTGTACTGGCACCAATATTATTTAGTATCTTAATTAACAACATAGACAGTGGGATTGCATGCACCCTCAGCAAGTTTGCAGATAACACCAAGTTGAGCAGTACATTCGCTAGAGGAAAGAGCTGCCATCCAGAGGGACCTCAACAGGCCTGAGAAGAAGGCCCATGTGAACCTCATGAGGTTCACGCTAAGGCCAAGCACAACATCCTGCACCTGGGTCCAGGCAATCTCCAGTATCAATACAGACTGAGGGATGGAGAGCAGTCCCACAGAGAGGGACTTGGCGATCCTGCTGGATGAAACACCGGAAATTAACCAGTGATGTGTGCTTGCAGGCTGCTGAGTGGTCAGCAGGGCAAGGGAAGTGATTCTCTCACTCTGCTCCCCTGAGACTTCACCTGGAGTACTGCATCCAGCTCTGGGCCCTCCAGCACAAAGCAGGTCCAGAGGATGGCCACAAAAATGATCAGAGGGCTGGAACACCTCTCCTGTGAAAAAGGCTGAGAGCACTGGGGTTGCTCAGCCTGGAGAAGAGAAGGCTCTGGGGAGACCTCATTGTGGCCTTTCAATATATAGAGAGGGCTAAAAGAAAGACGGAGAGAGACTTTTTAGCAAGGCCTGTAGAGACAGGGCAAGGGGCAATGATTTTAAACTGAAAAAGGGTAGATTTGGATTAGATATAAGGAAGACATTTCTAATGATGAGGATGCTGAGACCCAGGAACAAGTTGCCCAGAGAAGCTATGAAAGTCCCATCTCTGGAAGTGTTCAAGATCAGGTTGGATGGGGTTTTGAGCAACCTGGTCTAGAGGAAGATGTCCCTGCCCATGGCAGGAAGGTTGGACTAGATGTTCTTTAAAGGTCCCTTCCAACCCAAACCATTTAGAGGTTCTATGTTTCTACGAAAAACTACTATGTGATACATAGCTTTGAACATGAGAGGAAAAGAAATTTGAGGGGAGACATCCTTTAAGGCAGAAACTGGGTCTCAAAACATAATCAGTGCATTTTTAACATTCTGACTAAAAAAACCAAGCTGCTACAAGATAAAAAAATTAACTTATAGAAACAAGTATTAAAAGAAATACCTGATTTTTTTTTCAAAGTTCACATATTATTACTTATGTCAGTAATTCATTTGCTTTTGCGTAAATACCAGGTACTATTACTCACACATGCAAACACTTCTGATTTTGGACTCTAAAGTCTGATGTTTAAGGTAGAATTGCACTTCATATATTTTATACAGCCTATAGTAAAAGCCTGGAAAAGTAAAGAAACCTACCGTTAATGCCACCAACTATACAACACCAGGTGTCAGAATTAAGAGTTTTTAGCTTACGGTCACATTAAAGGTATATGACATGCAATCAGATTCTAATTTACTCTCCTCTTTCCAAATACAACCTAAATGTTCAGCTGCAGTTCTGCTTTCTCCCTGCAATATAATATTGTATTTTTCCCTACAGTATAAAATTGTTATTTTTGCAAATGTTAATTTGTGCTGAAAGGTGCAACCCCTGGTGCTCAGGGGTTAACTGGAAAGCATATGACCCCTCAGAGGCATTCAGGCAGATTTCATAAAAGGAGAATGGCAATCACATACTGTCAGCTATATTAATGCAAAACTGACAATGTAAGGATTTAAGCTACTATAAAAAGCAGACTTCTACCCTTGAAGAGTAATTTTGGTTGCTAGTCAAACTTCTTCCCTACCTCCCCCTGGGAAGAAAGTCTGTGGAGAACAGCATTGCAGAGATCACGAAAGCCAGGAGAGTTCCTGGAAGAACTACTTCCCACTTTTGTGGGAAGTGTCTGGACAATCTGTTTACAAAAAGCATGAATCAGAGCCTTGTGAGCAACACATAGGTAAAATGTAATTAATCTGGACTGAAAACTAAGGTAGAATTCTTCTGCTTTTATTTTCCATCTCAGAATAGGAATGGAAAGAGACTACTGCACTAGGCATCATCATGGTACTCCCCATACTTTGTTGTGACATCTTCCTCAAGATGAACTGCTGCACCACCCATTAAGGCAAATGCCGGGTACATTATGCCAGAGCAGTCTACCTCACACTCATAAAGGCATTTCATACGACCTGCATCGTAAAACCCCACCTTGCCTTTGTCACAGTCAAGGCAGATGCCCAAGCACGATGGCATGGGAAGGATTCTGCTCACTGGATCCTTAGGGGCAGCAGGTGTCATGGGTATAAAGAACTTCTTCATGCCCAAAGTGACCAGTGTGAAAGGCTGTGATGAGTCAAAGAAGGCGTCTTCACTCCCACTGTCATGACCACTGTCTTGCTCATACCTAGAACAGAAAACCAACCATTTGCTTTTGTTAGATTCCGAAGTGGGTTCAGTGATGTGAACTGGAGCAAATTTTTTTCTAAGATGGGTAAATGCCACACAGTCACCTGCAAAACCTTGTAGGGTAAAAATATACCTAAGCTAGGAGGGAAGGTGCATTTAGTAGCTGGAGAATACTCTAATTCAATAATATAATCCAAACAATTAATAACAGCTAAACACTAATGAGGACAAGACCATCGAAGGCTTTACTAAGGAATGGATGTATTTAAATGTGCTCATGCTAGCAACCATTTATGAACCTACAGATACAGTAAATTAGCTAACCTGAGAAGTAATTAGCAAAGACAAGGAATCATGATAGACAAGGTATGTTTAACTTTACAGAATGTTAAGCGACACCAGTGAATACATTTACGATTACTATTGTCCTATGGGTTTTCCATGCTACTGCTGTATTACATTGTCTTTAAAATTCACAACACAGTAAGCAGTGGTTTAAGTTTTTGTTTTGGCTATTTTTTTTAATGCTCTACCTTGAGGCTTCTCTAAACCCTCATTTCCCAGCTGGTTACTGGCAAAGGTTTGTAGCCAGATGTGTTCAGTCTACAAGCTTTTCCTCCTACTTCTGTCCCCGGATGAAGACAGACCAGAGAAGCATGCATTCTTCTGTGCCAACAATTGCTAGCTCAGTTTGCAGGTTAGGGTGTTTGGGGGGAGGCTGGATGTGTGTCAGCTGAAGTTTTCCTGATATTTGTATGGATAAGGAAAAAAAAATCAGGAAATCAGGATCTAATTTCTCACTTTGCAAAAAGGCTCTATCTGACTTTAAGCAGCTCTGGCATTTTTACACTTTCAGTATATTATACAGGAGGAAGCCAATACATTTGTTAAGATTCCTGAAAAATTTAAGAGTCCCCAGGAGACAGCCCTCAGCCAGTTCCTAGACACATTCGTGCCTACTACAACTGTAACTGAGAGCTGGAAACCTTTTTACCGGTTTGTCCACTGTACTTTGCCTTGTGCTCAGAATCACTTCAGTACCATATGCAAGCATATAGCCAGGGATAAGCCAGCGACTCGGAATCCTCTGTGATGCAAGCTACAGCAAAGATACACAGACACACACAGTGAACACTGTACCTCTAAATGGCTGCCAAACCTAGTCTGTGAAGGGAATTAAGGCAGAGTCTTACTACTGACAATTAAGTGTAGCCTCAATCTTGCAACTGATGCTTTTCTTTTCACCTTCTTGCCTTAACTGACATATCTTGACATCTATAGGAATCAGATTTCTTTCCCTAAAAGAAAGAAAACAGGACTCCGGATAATTAGAATATCTTTCTACTAATAGCAGGGAATGAACAGGACAACTTGCTTACACCGTATCCTTCAAGCCACTTTCCAGTGGTTAGGTTCACCGTGTGTACTAACTGAGACCAGACTTACTCTTAATTTATTTTTTAAAAAGCCACCTCCTTATATAAAACATGTATTAAGAAAGAATCTGCAATTTACCTTGGGCTGGTCACATCATGAGTATTATGGAACAATTTCTGTATCCTGTTGCTAGAAACAACTCCCACTTTCACCAGGTATGAATAGGCTTCCACATGAAAAGCCCAGAAGTGCTTCCCTTTGGCAATTCCAGTGTCACCAATGATGTAATCCAGGGTTGTGTAGCATCCAACCTGCATGCGCTCAGATCCCAGCAGTAGAGGAAATCCAGCCCTACTTTCCACAGAGGTTCTTCTTGGGTTCAGCAGGAGGTGTTCACTGTTGTATCCACATTTGTCATCAAAAAGAAAACTGAAAACTGAAAAACAGTATCCCCCCCAAAATTGCTCTTAGTTAAATATGTGGCCTTCTGTGCTAATAAACCACATTTTAAGTCACACTGGCATTAGAATTTCCCACTTTTAAAGGCTACCAGGAACATCATGAAAGCTAACACAGTCTCAGTTTGCTGCCTACTTACCTGTTTGTTAACGGTGCTTCTAAACATTTATGGAACCAGTAACAGTACAGTAGAAGTCTGGGAGTTACTGGAAACCACCTGCAGTTCTCAACACCAACAGACAAAGATTCAGCACCTTGTGGACATAAGAAAACCAAATACCTGGAGCTGGGGGCGTGCGCAAAATAACTTCTCGGCTCCAAGGGCTACAGATGGACCCTTTATATCCTCGAACTCTAAAGGCATAGCTGCTGTCATCATCAAGATCAGATACTACTTTGCTCTTGCTGCAAACTTCAATCTCCTGCCACGTTGCACTTTCCTCTTCTCTGTTAACCTTATGATACTCAAGAACATAGATGTCAGCTGAGTCTGTCTTTCCAGGGCATTCCCAACTGATCAGAGCTTTGTTGTACATTCTGCTCTGCTTTTCATTGATTTCTGGTATTTCTATACCTGGAATGCCAGATTCAGGAGAAAAAAACTCAAATTTAGATACATGTTGTTTAAGATTTAAACATTCAAGCAAGCTCCTTGTTGAGCAGCTACAAGACTCTGTGTGTGTGAAATCTGATTCACTCAGTTGAAGAGTGCAGGTGAGGATGGTTTTGTTCATGCACTTAAATAAGTCCCTTACTTAATGTGTTTACTTTGAAAGTTGTATTATTTATTTTCGCTGGCAGCTAAAAAACATATAAAACTTAATTCTTTTCTGTCATGCAACAAAAAACTTCTAGAAAGACCTAGTATTACTTAAGTACCATATTTTGGAAGCCAATGTAAACTAATACGGAATGCAATGATATCTTAGCTTCTTTACCAAAGCTGAAGTTAGCATTGCTGCCAGATAATGCCTTGCGGATCACTGAGACAGAAGGGACAACGCAAGTCACAAGACTGAGTTCTGCAACGGCAGTCCTGCTTAAATTTTGTCTCTTTTCAAAGAAGCCCTTAAAGCCCTAACTCATGAAACACCTGATGCTCTTGCAATTTACCATTGGAATGGAAGGTCAAGTTGCCAAGGACCTCTTCTTGCTTGGCCGTGTCCACCACAAAGTCTTCAAAAGTAGTTTCAGCTGCTGGCCTGAAGCTCTTCAGAGATTCAGTAGCTTTTTGGATTCTGAAAGCGTAAAAGCAGAGGGATGGCAGAAGAGAGAAAAGGAAATTAACATGTGCATTCCTTAAGGTAAAAATGATAGGTTTTTTGCTTTTTAAAAAAATCTGTTTTCACAGTGTAAAGATAACAGACAGGTAATCATTCAGTTGACAGAGCGTTTTAACAATTTGGGAGATTTTGTTCAAAGAACAATTTTTTGTTTGTTTGAAGAACAAAACAGGTATGAAGTGCTAATGGAGAACAACTATTAAGATCAAAGAGTTTAGAGCCAGAAGAGACCTGTTAGATGAACTTGCAAATACCTGATATAATCTCTGATCAAAGGAATGTGTCACTGAGCTGAATTGGCTACTCTTCCACTGCAGTCCTACTGAACAAGACTAAGGCAGATTCCCTCCCGTGTGCTGTTACTTAATACACACTGTAATGTAGTAGTTTCTGCTGAACGGTACCCTCTCCTGAGCCTCTGCAATACAAAGTACTGCATTCAGTACTTTGCTAGCAGGTGTCAAAGAGTGTGACTGACCAGATATGTTGGAACAGTACTGGCACCTCAAACAGAGGATAATTAGGATACCTGACATGAAGTTGTTTTGCTGTTTGAACGAAACAAGACGGATCAGTTTCTTTAAGCACTTCTTGAGCATATCCTACAAGGCCATTGTTTTCCAGAAGCCCCTGATATTCCTCTACTTGCATTTGCAATTTTTCCAGCCTTAAATTCTTAGAAGCTTCAATTGCCCTAAAGGCTGCAGATTTCTTCTCTTCCAGGACATGATATAATTTCTCAAAACTCTGAGATGCTTCTTCTTTAGCTCTTTCACTGTTGCACTAGGAGGGAACAGAAGACATTTTAGACAGATCCCACAGCACTGTGGCTGTGTACAGACACACACTTAAGGTTCTTCAAGATATCACAGCAATCTAGTTATCCCTTTGACAGACAAGACTAACAAGCTTTGTTATGCTCTTCAGCATGGAAAATGTGATCAGCACTGTACCCAAGCTAGTAAGCACTGACTATCTTAACAACGAGAATGAAAAGTAGGAAAGTATTCTTCTGATTTTTGTCTTGAAATGCACAGCATTTGTCTGAACACCTCATGGAAAAGCACTGTATGAGCAAATCAGTCTTTGAAGTCTTCATGCCCAAGAGCTAGGTGCTCTTCCACCTTCCCCAATCACCCAAAACTGGGGGTCCAGCCCAGTTTCTTACACATGCCCTCAGAACTGCAGTGCAACCTCTCACTAGTGCCCTGGATAAAAGGAACTATACAGCACAAAGACAAACCATATCAAAATACAGGCAGGGCCAGGAGCTCCTGCAATTTCTGCCTTTAATTCTGACTTCACTGCAACATCCTGAAGGTAAAAAGATAGCATAAATTGTGCAGCACTATTAATACACAAGAGCTGCAAGTCTAACCCACGTCTTCGGTTAAGGTATAAAAAAAACCCCTTTATTTCAATTAAATTTACAGCAGCCCCCAAAATTTAACTTCCCTCTGTATGTGACCTAAATTTTTCACATTAAGTCTTACTGTGTGTGATTGAGGACTAATGCAAACTGTTCAGAAAACGTTATACTAGTTAACTGAAAAACCCAAAGGATTTGAAACACTTCACTGAAAACAGTTCAAGTTCCTGCTGTGACCCCCAAGGGTCATCCCCATACCACTAGCAAGCCACTCTTACCTCTGTTTCTTTCACTAGCAGATCCAGCTGTGTGATGTGAGCTTTCACCTGTCCCTCCTTACTGATAAGGTACTCGATATCTTTTGAAAGCTTCTCCTGTTAAGATAAAACAGGAAGCTGGCAGAATAAGGGTATCCCATCCAAAGTGACAACCAGTGCAGGCAGGTCATTCAGCTAGCACTTGGTTTATCTAGTTACAAGGACATCAGCCTGCCACCAGTTATGAACTGCAGTCCTGCGGAGAATTGCTCGGTGACCTGCAATGGCTGCACAGGGACATCAGGCTACTGCTGCAATCAGGACTAGGGGCATAGCCTCTAAGGACAAGAATTAACAGGGTCAGCTGGCTCATTCCTCCCCAGCCACAGCAGTTATTCTCTCCTAAGAGTAAGAACATGAGGCTTCAGGACATTACTAAAACTTACAGAAAAGCCTTGTTAGTTATTAACTCATTTGTAGTAAGATTTGCTAGAAAAATTAATGATTCAAAGCACAAACTTATTAGTGTCTCTGCACTTCCCTAGCTGCAAGAGTTAAGAGCTGTATGAGAAAAGCCTTGCTAACAGGTGAGAAGGCCAAAGAGCATAAGGCAGGCTGGTCTAGTCTTTTTTTTTTCCTTTTTTTTTTTTACCTGTAAGCAAGAGAGGAAGAAAAGGAAGAAGAGGAAGTAGCAATAATCATCCTTTAATAACAAAACAATGCTTCCAAGTTTTCCCTGTTGTACTGTGCCTATGGAATTAACAGCTATGCAACTTCAGAAACACACATGGTCCCAACAGGTATTTCAGATGGAAATTTTTCAGGATTGCTTCTTAAGTATCAGCTAACCCAAGCCACAAGGACACTTGTCTTAAAAAAGCTAGATTGTAAAGTATTAACTGCTTAAACCTTTTGGATTGGTCAGTACAGCTATACAGTTAGCTTAAATAAATAAGGTGGAAGCACTTTTAAGGGGTTATGCTTCAAGCTGCACAGAAAATATAGTTTCGTTTCACAGACATGCTCTATGTCACACTAATATATATATTAACAGAGCTTGCACAACAGCATGCCTCATGACTAGTTCAGTGTCCTCTAAACACATGTGCTGGTTGCCTGCCAGTGGGAGTTCACCCTGACACCAGAGGCTCAGTGCTCTTCCCCTTCTTAAGGCCAAGTCCAACCATATTTACTTTTACCTTTAAGGTTTTGTAGGCAGTGCTCATGGTTGTTACTCTGTGGTTTGCATGACATCCACCCAGTTTACAAAGATGACAAACAGGCCTTCTGCAGATTTCACAGTACATGTTTACCCTCTCCATTTCATGTTCTGGACACATTAAAATCTGAAAAAAAGGAGAGCAGAGAGAAAGCAGATGTACTTTCAAAAACTGAGGTGCTCAGCAAACCATCAAAACACTCAATCATCCCACAGCAGCATGTGATTTCATCAGTGGATTTTTTATATTCCATTTATCTTCCACCTTTTATATTTGTCCCTGCCAGTGAAAGCCAGCAGATGAACATACACAGTTTCATGAGGTTCACAGTGAGTAAACCTGTAGCAATGTCTGTGTACACAATACATAGCCTCCATACTGCAATCAGCCATTCTGCTAATCCCTGAAGTTGTTTGCTAGCTGCAAGCTCCCTACCCTCCCTTCCCGAGCCATAAATGCAACATATAACAGACCCACTCTGTCAAATTTAAAACCATGTCCACACCAGCAACTCTTGAAACAGCTATTAACTGTTCCTTAAAGCAAGAGTTAACAATAATGATTTAAGTCTAAGCTAGACTCTGATCAGCCACACAGCCATTGCTCTTGGAGCAACAAACAAAATATAGCCACCACCAGTCACAGCCATTTTAAAGACAAAGGGCTCCAGTGTTTCTATTTGTCTGTCTGACTCCAATTACAAATTTTTCATGCTGAGCACTAATTCCAGTATCAGCTTAAACAGGCCTGCAAAAAAGCTGGTGTCCACTAAAAGTCATCTTTCAAAACCTGAA
>VZZY01022059.1:4529-19274 GCA_013400335.1 Eurystomus gularis | reverse complement strand
GTCAAAAACCCCAAAGTTCTGCATATGATGCCAGCCTCAGAGCCATGTGTTTACAAACTGATAGTAGATAATAGGAACCATTCCTGAGTTGGGGAGAGCAGAACCATCTAAAGATACTATTATTCTTTATACAGCTACGGATAGAGCATTTCCTACAGTAGTACCCCTTAATTTCACGAAAAACCTTTAGGTTATGTATATATTCCTGCCAGCGTATCTCCATGCTGCTTAGCCTGAGAGCGGAGCAGGCTGAGGCCACTGGTGCAGTCTGTGTTTGTGTGAGTGCTCTGAGTGTCTGCCTGTGACCTGTGTGACCAGCCATACATGTAGGTATGTGTTACATACATGTGCTCTGTGTGCACCTGCCTCTGGGAACACATGCTCAGCCTCACAACTGGCTAGGTCTGGGACAGAGCTGTGGCAGCTTGCCAGTGCCAATCCCACTTCCCCTAACAGAGCATACCTCTCCAATCAATCGTGTCCCTACTGTTTGCCTCCAGGTTACTGGGAATGAAGATCCTTCTAGCAACTAATGAAAATGGCTAACAGGGACTGTTCTTGAGCTGTCTAAAAGATATAGTTATCTTTTGCAGAGCTATAGACAGAGAATTTGCTACACTGATGCTCTTGTGTTTCACCAAAACACATGCATTACATCTGTGGCCTGTCACTTCCCATTTACGCTTTTCATGACCCTAGTCACACTGGCAAATGCTGGTCAGAGACCAGGAGAAATATTTTCCCACATACAAAAACTGAGGTAGCTACTGTGACTTCCTTTCATATTACCACAGTTGCTAGATATTATTGCCATTATACTTCCTAATTGGACAAAAAATGGGTGACTTAAACTGCTTTTTGTCCTATTGCAGGCTGGTCACACTTCCTGCCCTGCAGCTGCTGCTGAGACAGAGCTTTGCCGCTGCTGGTGGGTTTTCCCCTCTGAAGTCAGGATCTCAAGAGTAAGCGCTTTCAATACTTCTAACAAATACTTGTGTTTTAAATGATTGCAGGTTGCAACAAACTCTGCCTCCTATGCTTACTAGTCAACCAGGAATATTCTTGCCTCTTTGCTGTTTAATTGTAGGAAGATGCACATCTGCCTAAAGCCTGCACCTGATTTGCACAAGCAATTGCCAGTGGTGCTCCTGTACTATAAATACTGGCCACTGCGGCCTCGCTAAGGAAACTGTTCTTCTAATATAACCGTGATGGCTCTTCAGTGCCTGCCCTTCTGCTGGCTCACATGTAAGCACAGTTCATGAACAGCTTCCAACACCCTACAGCTGTTTGTAGCGTTGTCCTTCCCGCCTCTCCCTGCTGAGCTGCAGCAGGCCTGCGTCCGGCTGCACTGATGCACCAACATGACATACAAAGCATTACATTTTGATGAGTAACAAACACTCCAGATAAGTCTTATGTGCAATCTTAACTGCAAAATACTGGAATCAACTGATATGAGGGCACTTAACTAACACATGAAGCTCCTGAAACGGAAGGAAGAAATTGTATTGGTAGAACCTGACACTCGTCCCATCGAGAAACAGATGGAACTAGAAAGTTCCAAAAGGTAGATAAAGCAGGGGTTATTTTCTCTTGTATATGCCTTTACAGTTCAGTGCAGAACTTCCCGCTCAAAAACATGGAATGTTTTGAGTGGGAAGGAACCTTTCAAGATCATCTGGTCCAACCTCCTGCAGTGAGCAGGGACATCTGCAGCTAGAGCAGGTTGCTCAGAGCCCTGGCCAACCTCACCTGCAATGGTGCCAGGGATGGGACAGCGACCACCTCTCTGGGCGACCTGTGCCAGTGTTTCACTAATGCTTTAAAGTATTACAGAAACAGCATTGCTACTTCTCTTTACAGTGGACTAAACAGCAGATGCTTGTGGGAGAAGTTAAGTACTGGGTCACCACACATGGGTCTACCTGATAGAGATGAACTGGACAGGGTAAGTGCCCGCTTTAACCAGCTTAAGGTACCCATGCTTCACTTCCAAGTGTATCTTTTTGTTTTTCTTTCTTCAAAAGATACTGTATCTGGGCAAAAACATTCAAACACCTTCTGAGTAAAGGAAACAGAAACAAAAATCCAACTTTGCACAAAAAAATGCTTGTGCTGCAAGAAAAATTTCCATCACTGAGTACCTGAAGCAGAAAGATGCCTTTTTTAGAAACATGGCCTTCTGTAAGGGTGAAATACTCTTCCGCCTTTCTGTGATGGCTGGCTTCTATATTTCAACTAACATCTGAGAACTGCAGGTGCTCTTCTGCTTCCTTCCTGGCTCCTCTGATGGTGCTTATTCACTCTTACGTGAAAGACTAAGGCCACCCCTTAGACCCCATTCAGGTCTGTGAAACCCACCTTTTCTGGGATTTGCAGAAGACTGAATTTCATCCACAGATGAGGTTTATGCAGCATACAGAAGGGGAAGGAAGGATTGCCAGCTTGGAGAGCAGTCCTTTGTCCTTGAAATTCTCCACAGAACTAAACTTTGAGCTAAAGTTTCCTCCAGATAGGCAAGCATGATGTGGTGCCTTTTGGAAGCTCTCACTGCTCTCTCCAGTACCTATGCTAAAACCAAGTGTGACAGTTCACTTTCAATGAATGGTGGACATGCTTTCAGGAGTGACGGGGACCTTTGTACAAACATCTCCTTCTATCAGCGAAAGCTCCAGACACGATAACCACAGAATGTAACCGTAGGCTGAAGGGAAAATCATGTCCATAGGTACTGTGAATGTCTTTGCCTTTGATACAGCTTTTCTGTGAAAGTAATCACAATAAAGCTGAAAAAAGCCATCCAATCTTAATGCTCGGAAACAAAATTAATTTTTCTATACTGTAAACTCAGTCTCCATAAGCAGGTCACACCTGAACCTGTCTAGTTTCCATGAGCACTCACGGGCTGCCACAGGTTATTTTGGAGGGCTTATTTTCTTAATTCCTCTCTCCCTCCCAGGGATCTTAGCTCCTACAGACTGTCATCATAATGTGCTAACAAGTGGCAAGTCTGGTAGATGGCTTCCACAACCTTCCCACCGTTCTCTTACCTCAACAGAATTATTTGTTGAGCCTCCTGCTGCTGTGTGTCTGCTGTATTGTTTGAACTGTTGCAATCCATCCTGCACAGCTTGTACCACTCCACTTCCCCCCGGTGGGAAACAGCCTTCTCCAGGTAGCGAACGGAGCTCCGAAATGCAGGCTTGAATTCGTGCAAAGTTCTCTTTCACTTGCTGCAAAACAGTATTCCACAAAATTGAAAGACTGGAAATGTCAAACTGATAATACAAAATATTTTTGCATAATGTGGAAGGAGACTTTTGAATTCACAGCACTGAGACAAGACTGGGGACAGGAGCCAAGTCATAAAAACCCAGCTGATTGTTACGCTGGCAACAACACACACGATCGCTCCTCCAGTCTTCAGCTGCCTACCTGTTGCCTGCTGCTAGCCAAAATGTCGTAGTTCAGCATGTCCCTCTCCTCTGGCCCTGCATAATCCAGAGGCAGAATGTGAGACACTGAGGCCTTGTGATATCCCCAGGCCACGGTCACCCTGCCATGCCCATACTCCGTCACTCCTCAAACTGTGGACTTCTGGAATCTGCATTCAGCAGATCTGGAGTCAGGCAGTGGCAACAGATCTGGAGTGGCAACAGGTTCAAAAAGGGGTTCCATAGACTGAGTAACAGGTCCAGAATGAGAACCCAAGAGGCAGAGCCTCAAATGTATCTTCTGTCGTTCTCAATACAAGCGCTGTGGAACTAGGGGAGTGTGAAAATGAACTGCAGAAAGTGGTGGGGCTGGGGCGCTCCCCCAAAACAGCCTCTCCTTGTGTGACTGGGCTGACAGACTTCGGCCTGACTCAGGAGGGCATTTCTTACGCTCTGATGCTGCTCTTCAGGGACATTCACCACAGTAATGACTATTGAAAAAGCAAACTCTGATGGAAGGTCTGTGGACTCTCCTACTTCAAAGATGGGCTACCAGAGCAAGTGTTAGAAAGGAAAAATTATTCTATAGCTGTCACTTGTGAAAATCATAGAATCACAGAATTCCAGGGATTGGAAGGGACCTCGAAAGATCATCTAGTCCAATCCCCCTGCCAGAGCAGGATCACCTAGATCAGGTCACACAGGAAAATGCTTTATTCCTTCAGGTGCCAGATACCGCTGTACAATGGCTGCCCCAAGGACAGCTGGTCTGACTTATTATGGCAAGGTGAACATTTAAAATCCACAGATCATTAACCCATTGTGCTCCACTATGATGCTTTCTGTCAGTCTCATGGATTGGAGGATATTGGGCCATATTCTCACTGTCTCCTCCAGTGATGTAGATTACCTGCAGTCCAGGGCTGCTGAGCCCTTATATCACATATGTTGCTCAGCACGTCCTTGAACTTGGTATCACTTTATAGAATCACTGAATCACTCTGGTTGGAAAAGACCTTTAAGGCCATTGAGTCCAACCACCAAGCCAACTCTACTGCGTCCATCACTGAACGATGTCCTGCGGCCTCACATCTGCATGTCCTTTAAATGTCACCAGTAGACCCAATGAGGAGCAGAAAGTCCCAAGGTCAAAAACCCCAAAGTTTTGCCTATGACACCAGCCTCAGAACCATGTGTTCATCAGCTGGGACTGCCTACTCCATTTGAAATTCTTCCCCGCTACAGAAAGGATTGAAGAAAATACCACTTGCATACCTGACGCTTGAACCAATCGACCCAGGGCCTGGAAGTTCCTTTAATGGTCACCTAAATCCAAAGAAGGCCATCTGAATGTGAACCAGGCTGGCCAGGATCATGGTAGACACCTCTCATACTTTCTCCATGCAATACAGAGCATTAAAGTACATAGAATTATACTAAAGTATATAGACAAATATACTAATTACACTTTAACTGTCACTTCCTCTCTTGTCACCATCTGTTGTCCTTCATGGTCATTTACTTTCTTTCTGGTTTCCCTTTCTTCATCACATTGCCCCTTCCAGGGAAGCTCTTTGGACCTGTCAGAGTTAGGCCAATGGGGGAGACCAGTAGGAAGAGAGACCATAAACAAGCGCTCAGGAAAGACTAGGAAAAGGGTAACGGTATATGACACTTGCCCACGTACTCTCTCAATCTCTGTTTTTCAGTTCTAGGGCTTTCCCGACTTCTGGATGATTTTTCTAATAAGCAACATTTAATACAGCTCTATCTTGGTTTCTCACTGAGAAGTATCAAGTTTTTCTCTAGCTAGATCAGAAAGTCCATGTGATAAACCAGCATGTTCTGCTGAGACAAAGGGGCACATTCAGGAGTGCAGAAAAAGCAAGAGCCCTGGAAGAATGGCTGAAGAAGGCTGAAAGGGAACAGATGTTTATCAGATAGATATGTAAAAATGCATCTGATTCCCTGAAGCTGCGCAGGACCAGATATCAGTATTAGTGAAATTGGGTCCACTTGCTATTCTTTACCGTTCCTAACAGAGACAGAACAGCTCTGAAAAACAGCCTTCAGTACAACAGCCGTTGTGTAAAATAGAGGTGGCTCCCTGGGCAGGACACCCAGCCAAGCTGGGGAGGAGGAGAGTGGGGCTCACCCCAGAGCTGTGCCTGTCAGCCAGGTACACACTACTGGCTCAAGGCTTTGCGTGTGAGCTTTGCTGCCTTGGACAAGTTCCAGAGAAACAAAGAGTTGGTGTGAGTACCAGTCCTGCAAACTTTTTAGCTCTGTACAGCATTGCTGAGCCCCTTTGCTCAGCCCCATTGGATTTAGCATCCAAAAATCCGGGAGAGAGAATACATGGAAGGGCCTGGAAGTTAAGGGTCTATAAAAATGCCTTGCAGTTGAGACTTATACTTTGTTCTCTTTCACTTACCAGCTGGAAGATTGAGAAGGGACCTGCTTATATGTAGAGGAAGAAAGTGTAAAATACAAGCAGATTCTTCAATCTAACCAAAAGAGGAAATATATCAACAAGTCCCTGGAAGCTAAAGCCAATAAATGTAAATTAGAAACCAGGTGCAAGTTTCACAATGACAATGATCAACCACTGGAAGAAATTATCAGCAGAAGTACTTGATTCTCCCATCTTGTAATATCTTCAGATCAAAACTAGATGCCTTTCTGGAGGAAGTGCTTTAATGATCTATAGGTACTTTAGTGAAATATAATAGCCTGCAACATGAAGGAAACCAAACGATGATCTAAGGGTTCCTCTGTCATTAAAAACTGTGACTATCAAAATGAGGAATTGTTGTTTAAATAAAAAAGACAGCCTGTCATGAGCAGAAGATTCGTATGATGGGGCAAGTAGAGGGACTGTGTCAAAGTGCAGTCGTGCTCTGGTGACCCACGGTTACCAAATGAGATCTGAGGTTGCTGTCAGCCAGTACATGTTGGATCAGTGTCAGGACATACATAGCAAATACAAAAGCAGGTATTTGGCCCCAAACACTTACAGATTAACTTGGACGTAATGCAAAATCACAGAAAATGGGCCTGGAATCGGTTGGGAAAGAGATTACCAAGTCCACTGTACAGTAACATGCCAGGATGATTTACAACTAAATTCATCCTAGGAGGCAAAACAAGTCATCTGTTCTCAAAGGCCCTAATCAGAGTGATTTCACAGCATCTCCAGAAAATGTTTCTTTGGTATCCCCTTAGTTATCTCCCTCACATTATCTATAACCTATTCTACAAAATTAACACCACCATTAGCCACAGCCTCCTTGCAGATCACATTTGCTCAATTGACTTCTGATTTTTTTTTTCCCAGTTGGTATCTACCTTTCCTGACATGTGAAAACTTGACAAAATATTTCAGAATGTTCTCACCGTTGCTCACTGAAGTGGAAGGCTTAATACTGTGTGCTTGCAGCAGTGCAGTGTGGATGAGAGCGCTCAGTGTGACTGTTCATATCAGTAGGGCTTCACCGATTCTTGTGAAGTTTATGACGCTGCGTAAGCCCAAACTTTTATGGTAGAGCTGCCAGTCATTCTCCACCTACGTTTATTCTGCTGCATATCCCTACATGAGCGAAATATTTGTTCTTACTGACTTAGATCTATGTGTTCAAAGGACGTGCAGATGTGGTGCTTAGGTATGTGATTTAGGGGTGGACTTGACAGTGTTCGGACTTGGCAGGTTAATTGTTGGACTTGATGACCTTAAGCATCTTTTCCAACCTAAATGATTCTATGGTTTCAGGATATTTCTCAATTCTGGCAAAAAACTTTTGAATTCTGATCCTTCCCCCTTAAGTGTCTGGAACCTCTCCCAGAGTGGTAATATTGTAATCAGAAGGTATACAGACCATTTCACCATCCAAATTATTACAGCTGTAGAGCTGTGTTTGATGAGTTTGATAGAGAAGCAGTACAGACTGCGTACAAAGTAGTATATGAAAGGAAGAGGTACAACAGATGTTTTAGAAGCAAATAGCATTAAACTCAATTTATGCACATGGAAAACTTCACAGATCAAAAATATGACACTCCTCCTTGTTTCATAATATTAACATCTTCCATGATGTCTATAAAACTGCTCTTTGCAAATGACTGATTTTTAAATACACATTTGTAGTAAATCACAACTTTCTTTACTGACCTGCAGCACTGTATTGCATTCATGTTTGTTAGATCCCCAGACACATAACTTCACACCCACCGTAAAGGGAAGCAGACACTCCTGTTGGTTCTGCACCACGTAGAGGCTCAGCAGGGGAACGCGGCAGGGGCCTGTCAAACTGCATGCCAAGCAGAGTGTGTTTTCTAGAGCTTCAGAGAGCACAGAGCAAGTGTTGGTCCAGGAAGGTGATGTGACATCCACAATGAGAATCCGCAATGGCTGCTGGCAGTGTACTTTAGTAGCAGGAAATGATTTCTGTGTTTCTGAGAGCAATTTTCTGGAATTCATGGCTTCTAAACATGGGTATTAGATGCCCAGCTATCCATCTGCATCTGAACAGGAAAAAATAACAAATAATAGCAATGAGTGAGACTCTCCCTTTCCCATTCACTTCAAAGAAATCTGAGGCATAGCAGACAGTAATGAATTAGGCTCCTACATCTTTCTCCAAAGCAACCATTGTCCATGCTCTAAGATAAACCTACACAAAGGAAAGGGAAAGTGCATACGGTCAGAAAACAAAACGGTCCAACTAAAGAAAGTGCATGGCAGATATACTCTTACAGATGCAACTGGACCAGTTAAAAATGTTAATGGCATAGCCATGCCCACCCCATGGATGAGCTGTGTGATGTGTTGCATGATCCCTCATCCACGTGGTATCAATCTCCAGCAGAGAAGTGATCTCCAGGACCTGGTGGACAGCAAGACTTTGAACTCCTACTCCTACTTCTGCAGTGGCCAAGTGATTATATCCAAACACCCTGCAGAGAACACAGTCCCCACTCCTTGATACACAGAATGAGACAAGTAGCTGTTATACCCAAAAAAAGCTCAGCATGATGCAGTTATATTGCATACACATAAATTTTACTTTGTGGATAGTGGAGAACCGGCCTTTGTCCTTCAGAGTATCTAACCCTGGGGTTAGCTCTCTGCACTGACAAAAGCCTCAGTGAATGCAGCACTAAGGCTGCCCAGCAGTATTTCACACCGTTCAAAAACATGAGAGTGCTGCAAGCCTTAAAAAAATCTAATGTCAAAACTCCAACAGAAAGTATTTTCAGCCAAACATCAGCTGTGATTCCCAGAGCTGGCTGAAGATGCTGGGAACACCATGCATGGAGGTAGCTGTGCTTCACGTGTCACAGAGTGTGCCAAACAACGTAGAGATTTGTTGGAACAGCTTGGTGGTGCCCTCAGTGTTGCAGGTGGTGGCTTGCACAAGGAAGGAAAGATGAGGGCTCCTCAGTTCCTGGGTCCTGAGGGCGTGCAAAGAGAGGTGGATCTTGCCGCGGTGCCCTGGGAGACCATGGATCCCTTAGGCACAGAACCAGAGCATGTGGTCAGGGCACGTTTCCCCTCCACCTCTTTTTGTGTTTCCTTTCAAACACCCACCCTTTCACCCAGCAGCACCACTACCTATATCTGCATGCATAAGGCTCAGCTGGTGCTACTTTGAGAGACTTCCCCACAATTTTTAAGAAACTTTGACTGCTTCTGTGAAAGGGTAAGCAAGAAGCAAACAGGAGTGTGCTGTTAGATCTAATGTCTTTCCATGCCTCACGTGTAAGAAACAGAAGAAACCGCTCAGCCCAGAGCCCAGAGCTCGTAGTCTGCCTCAAAGGCTCAGAGGCAAAGTATTCACGCGCATTCATCCTTGGACCTTGGATATGATGTTTGCTCCCTCTCCGTTTCCCTACACTGCATACATCTTAAGCACAAGAACCAGCATCTTCCTGTTTAAAAATTCTTTTTCTTACTTTGGCACCAACAAAGATCTTGCCTAAAATCTTCTCTTCACTAAATCTAAACAGATCTGCACAAAGCACTCAGTGCTGTTTCTAAGGATACAGAAAATGGGTCTTGGTCTTGGTATTAACAGTGCTATGCAACCATAGAGGTCTACTTGTGCCCAGAAAAGTGTCTGTATAATTGCACATACCTTCTCAATATGAACTAGAACAAATTCTTTCTTCCCACAGTAAATTTAGTACAGATTTGAAGCACTGCTGGATTTACACAGTTGGGCTCCGGTCAGAACCCAGGCCAGTGCACACTTGTGTGGTGTGTTCAGCTGAGACAAACGTCCACCGAGGACATAAAACTACTCTTTTTCCTACAGCCTCCAGCACTTTGGAGTAAGAATTTCTCCAAGTCTTGAAAAGAGCAAGAAATGCATTTCTATTTGATTGAATTATTGTCAGAAAAAATCCCTCTGCATTTCTAGGATGTGTCAGTGAAGGCAAACCAGAGTGATCAGAGACTGAATTTCAAAACTAACATTTCAAGGCTAACATTTCAGAACTGGTGGAAAAGTTATATATATATATAGATGATGTACATATGTGTACGTATCTTGCTTTGACTACTAATCTGGCATAATTTCATTGGAAAATGAAAAACTGCCAGATACCACTTTAATCAGTGTCTCTTCTGGAGCTTTACAATTTATAGGAAAGTTTACTGAATTACTTGACTGAATCTGGGAAAATATTTGTCTGTCTGTATTTTTTCTGATGAGGCCTCATACTACTGACGTCTACAAGCTGCCAGTGCTTCCTCAAACAAGGAAACAAACCCATCCAGAGGTCAGCAATTTAGAAGAGTTGGGTCTTTGACTGACATCGGTTTCAGAGAGAAAAACGAGCCTTGAATCTGAAAAAGACAGTTTTCCTAAATTTGAATTAATTCTCTCATTCTTGACAGTGTACAGGACTACACTTACTTAGTGAATCCCTCATCAGCTATGATCTTTATCAGCTGAATGAGTTTCATTTATTCATAAATGTAGTGTCTTAATTAATCTCTGCTTAGCAATATTCATATGATTATATGCAGTTCTCTATACAATATTTGACCTACCGTGCAGACTGCCCGCCTCTCTCACAGCCCACACCAGTTACACTGGCTGTGCTGAGACCGGATCACTGAAGAATTCTGTGTAACAGTCTAACTGGCTGCTATGGTAAAATGGCTTCTTCATTTAAGCAGCAAGTGAAGTGACAGGGCCTGGGCTAAGGGATTACACCGTAATTCAGTGTGCGTGAGTGAGAACCGTTAGTTCTAGCAGGTGATATGACAGTAACTTATTGCTCTGTAAAACAGAACTTGCCAGCTCTCAGAGCCAGTTGCTAACGGTGATGTACACTTTGCTCCACACAAGAAGACATCAGTTTTTCAGAGCCAGAAAGACAGGGACAGAAAGAAAACTTTGCCGTATCGAGTGACTTGTGACTGCTGATGACATTTTGTCATTGTGTTTTATCCTGTGTGCTTACTTTGCTCCAGTTACACAAAAACATTAAATAATATCCAAGTCTAAAAACATGTAAATGAGAGGTGACAACAAAGCACTGGTTAAAGAATACTAAGGACAGTCTACATCTTCTTTCCAATAGAACAAAGAGCAAAACTGGGATCCAACCTCCCTCTAAGTGGGAAGAAAAAACCCACAGAAATGTGAATAATGAGTTTAAGTTAAAAATGTCTTACTGGGCAGCTGAGCCCTACAGTTCTAGCACTATGAAGACACAACTACTCGGACAGTGGTCTGTTTGCAGAGAAACAGGGAGTAAACCCAAGAAAACCTTGAGATGAGATAATAACGAATACAAGCTATTGGCCAGGAAATGTACACAAAACAGTGAACAAAAGGCACCAACAAACAGTAACAGTCAACAGGTTTAAGGACAATACAAACTTATACAAATAATACAAAATTATTAAAGAATAAAAGCAACTCCTTAACCGCATCAAGAACAAAAGACAATCTCAAAATAGTATAAATCTGCAGGTACCTTATAAGGATATGCAGAAAAAGTATTCAATAAATATTTTGATCTGCATTTAGAAAAGACCACTGATTACTAATTACTCTCTTTCCATTAGCGGTTAGAGACGATTTCAGCCTGCAGCTGCTATGACTGTGAGCTTTACACTTCAGAAAGGGGATCTCTGTGCCCAGGAGCATTTTAAACCACTCCTCTCGACTTTTAACTCAGAGCTGTGCCAGTTCCAGAGTAACCAGAATGCTCTTGTTTAAACAAAGAGCAGGCAAAATGATTCCGATAGCAAGAGCCTATTCATCACAATGTACACACCAGGCAAATTCATAGAAACAGTGATAAAATGCAGTCAGTAACTGATTCAAAAACAGTTGTGTAATTATGCAAAATAAATCTCATTAATCAAGAGATTTTAGTAGGATTCCAGACAGGCCTAGGTAGTCACGACAGGAGTGTCAGCAGAGCCTAATTTGCCTCTATGAAGCATTCAATTTAAACACACTCGCTTTTAGTCACCACATTGCTATAAAAAGGAATGAATCCCCTCAATAGACAGATTAAGACCCTTTAAGGGAGAAACTGCAGATATCTGTAAATTAGGATTATTCAGTAAAATGTTTCCACCGCAGTCATACAGCAACCTATTTGTGACTTAATTAGTACAAACCAGATGATACACAAAAATTTACCTCATTAAATTTATAGAGGACACACACATGGACATTGCAAAGAAGGGTCTAACGCAGCTGGTTACCAAGCTAGGCTCATTTGCATACTATGCATTTTAATATAGCCAAATGCAATTAACCAAGAGAGCAGCAGAGGTAGCCAAGATAAGAGCTTATGTTGTCAGGAAGTCCCCGAGCTGCAAATAGTTGGAGGCAGGGAGAGCAGCAGCATCGCTGCACAGTCGCCCTGTCCCTGTGCTCCTCCCAAAGCAGCTGCCCTGGACTCCGCTCACGGAGGAGACGGGTCTGGGGTCTTACCCTGCAGCACTGTTTTCATGTACTGATAATTTGGAGTTTCAAACTAGCTGGTTTAAAAACATGCCAGTTTCTGATTAAGCTTAAAGAGCCTGGGAAACATGAATATTCTCATGTGGAAAACAGATCAAGCTGCATAAATAAGTGGGTTTACTAGAGGAAGAACCAGCGAGCCACAGAGGAGCCTGAGCTGTGAAGTGGCTACGCAGCGCGGGTGGCTCTGGGGTGCATCTTTTTCTCTATCTAGCCCAGAAGGGAAGACATTTATTTAAAAACTTCAGGGTGAACAGAAGAATAAAAACAAACAAACAAAGTCAGCACAAAATCAAGCTACTGAATAGAAAATTATTCAAGACCCTATACAACAGAAGAGATGACGTGTCCTTCTCTACGCCAGTGCTATAACCTCTGACGAATAAATGGCTTTAGGCTTGTTCTTTTATTGACGTAACAGCACCAAATCTTAGTAAGAATAGCTGCTTTATCATAGTGTTATAATCATTCATTATAACCTTCCTTTGAGGAATTATAACATAACAGGAGTTTAGAAAAGGCATTTTCTAATTCCTAATCACTAGAAATAGTCATAGGATCATAGAATCATGGAATCACAGAACCACGGAATCATAGAATCATGGAATCATAGAATGGTTTGGGTTGGAAGGGACCTCAAAGATCATCTCGTTCCAACCCCCCTGCCATGGCAGGGACACCTCCTGCTAGACCAGGTTGCTCAAGGCCCCATCCAACCTGGCCTTGAACACCTCCAGGGGTGGAGCATCCACAGCTTCCCTGGGCAACCTGGGCCAGTGTCTCACCACCCTCACAATCAAATGATCTAGCAATTGATTGTGAACGCTTATCAACCAGTGTGTTGACAGATAAAGCAAAACTAGGACAAGCTGATGCATAATGCATATGCCTGAGTGCCCCCACAGAGCAAGCAGCCAACTCATAAACCCATCTGGAACGCTCTGAGGAGAGACGTGTTATCGTGAGGGACTGCTGTTTGAGTGATGTGCTGGAACCCCCAGAATTAAAGCTTTTGAGGTATTGTAATACCTTTTTTATGAGATTGTATGTATGATTAATGAAGCCTCATAGGGCATATACTCTATCTGGTCTGGCATCTTGATTAAGAAACTAGAATGATATGAAATCAACATACGCATTAAACAGATAAAAACCTGCATAATTCATAAGCCTCAAAACATAACTGTAGACAAACAATTATCACTGCAGCTGCTTCACTAAGCGCACATGAAATTGTGAGACACAGACACATATCAGAGCAGACGGGAGTTGTCCTCCATAGCAATGCCTTACAGACAGGCTCACTTTTATTCCTTTCTTTCTCCCACTCCCTGACACAAGGCATCTTGAATCCTTTTTAATGCAATGAAACAGGGTGGAGCAAAAGAGGTACAGTTAGCAGCAAGTCATGCAGTTTCCTTCTTAACTGCTCAACATTAACTTTTAAAGCGTCAGGGCTCCCTGTCGCTCTGTTTCTATTGTCAGACTGCTCCTAAACTCAGTACTCCGGTGATGAGAAACCTTCCAGTAATTTCCATCCCAGGCGTGTGGTGTCCTGCCATCTTCCACCATTGTTCTTGGGCCAGCATTATCCTTTCCTCCCATAACTTCTCTCCTCCCTCATTATTTGCACCTTTTACATATTTGCAGACACAAACTGCATCCCTGCTCAGCTTCAGCCTGCCTTTCAAGAGGCAAGGTTTTTTCTAGTTGCAGCTCATAAGACAGGCTCTGTATTTTCCCAATTATCCCAGTAACTCTCTTCTGCAGCTGCTCCAATTTGAACATTTCTGTACATATTTCACTTCCATTTCTATTTTATTCAAATTACACAACACATTTCAGATGGCATCTCACAAACTCATAATGGAATTGCTACTTCCCCATCAGGACTGAGTGCCACTCGTCACATATGGAATTGGGAATATGGAAATACGGAGCACTTAGCACTCGGGCGATAAACTGGAGCGCATAATTGAGTATACATATTTTTCAATGGCTTTCAATTTTCCTAAGGTGTAGTTTACTATTTTTTAAGTATGGAAAACGTCCCTGAGAGATTCTGTAGAAGAATAAACAAATTTTACCGAACGCAAGAGGCAGAAAGCACAACTGGTGCGTTAATGACGTGTTAGTAACAATTCTTGCTAATTAGGAATAAAATCCCTACAATACTACTGTAAACCCACTGCTTACAAACACCGTTCCACGTGGAACGGTTCCACAGAGGGCCCTGCTGGTGGGACGTGCGGTGGCAGCGGGGCCGGGCCGGGCCGGCTGCCGACCGAGGCACAAGCCCGGGCCTGCGCGGGCCG
>VZZY01022058.1:0-131085 GCA_013400335.1 Eurystomus gularis | reverse complement strand
TTGCTATTAACATATTTTTAAAAAGCCATTTTTACTATCCTTCACAGTGCAGGCCAGCTTCTAAAGCTCTCGTTGAGCTTTAGCCACACAGATTTCTGCCCTACAGTGGCTAACAGCATCCCTATAGTCCACTCATGTAATCTGTCCTTCTTTCCACTGGCTGTATACCTTCCTTTTTTGCCTTAGTTTAAGTAAGAGGTCCCTGCTTAGCCAGGGTGGCCTTCTACATTGGCTGCTTGACTTCCAGCATTTTGGAATTGCCTGGTCCCATGCTATTTGGAGGTGGTGCTTAAAGAGTAGAAGCTATCAGATCTCTCTCTTCGATCTTTTTAAGATATGGCTGGATGAATCACAGAATCACAGAATCGTTATGGTTGGAAAGGACCTCCAGGGTCATCAAGTCCAACCTTCTCCTAGCATCTCTCTAACCACTACACCATATCCTCAAGCACTGCATCTATTCGTTCTTTAAACACCTCCAGGGATGGTGACTCCACCACCTCTCTGGGCAGTCTATTCCAGTGCCTAACTACCCTCTCAGTGAAGAATTTCTTCCTAATATCTAATCTAAACCTCCCCTGACGCAACTTGAGGCCTGTTGAAGCCTGGCAGAACTGATCTAGTGATTGCAATGGTCCAGTTTCAAGCAGGAAGTTGGATTAAGTCATCTTCAAATAATATTTCTATGTTTTTGTGATTGTCTATGTTCTTAAATTGTAAGAATGGTCCTTCAAAAGGGTTTGGCCTGATACAAGCATCAGTCTCCTGAATCACCCCCAAGCGCCATTTGGGAATTAGCCTAACTCATTCCCAATAAGCAGTTTGGATGGTACCACCTTGTTTATAAGGGTAAAAGAACTTTATAGCATGGTAATGAGGCATTCTGTACCAGCTGGTCTTGGTGTCAGAGTGTCCATAAAACATAAAACTTATTAAATTTCCTAGGATAGGTGTGTCCTGTCACAGAATGTAAAGTGGCAGCCAGTGCAGATGTGTTTCCCTCTCGGCTGTGTCTCTGATTAGGGCAATCAGTGCCGCCATTTTGTTAGCTTTGACAGAGGACTGACAGAATGTGTATTTATTGACTGGAGCACTAGGATTCACTAGTTTATTACTTTAAAAGTTCTTTAAAGGATGAAAATGACAATAATTTATCACTTCTGTCAAAAGAGTAATCTAGTTGTGATCTTACAGATATGTTTCTGAGTATTCTGTAGCAAAATAAAATTTGTCATTGTCTTTCACTATAGAGATGTAGTGTGATGTTAAATTCAGTTAGGATACACAATAAGAGGGGGTGCTGTCGCATAATAACCTGATTTCTAAGATCTGAAGTTTATTGGTTTGAATTCCTGGTGAGGGCTTTCCAATCAATAAACATGAGACTCTGGTAGGTTTTTTTTCTATGGGTAGTCTAGTTCATGGGCTCCTGGTTACATGTGACTGTAAGCTAGGTGGTAATTCAGTGCTTTCACTTAAGAATTTAGATATTGCTATAATTTTAGTTCTAGGAGGTGCCATAAGAATTCTCCTTCTAAATCAAAACAGGAGGAATTTTGTTCAATATTTATTCACAGGCAATGGCTATTACAGGCACTGGGTCCAGCATCAGGGGAGCCTGAGGTTCTGGAAACCAGTAGACACGATGGTTGGTACCAGATGGTGAAGACAAAAACTGCAAATAGCCCTGCAGCAAGGGATCTGGGGTGAGAGATCAGGAAAATTCACAATAACCTTCTTTAGACTTTGTTTTTCTGACCTTTACCAGTGGGTTTACATTGCATCCAAAAAGCCTCCTCTGATTTTGTTGAATTTCATCATCAGCAAATGCTGAATGCAGATGAGCTCTCTCTCTAGTGTGCTGTGCTTGGGCTAAGAGGAAGGAGAGCACAGTGCCTTTGGGCACATTTGGCCTGCATTGCCATCACAGAGCAAGCTTGGCCCTGGGCAAAAGGTTGTGCAAATAGGCTGGTCCTCAAAGCTATAAGTAAAGTCTGCAGGTGGTCCTGCCACAAAATGTTTCTGAAGTTTGCATTTGGAGTGGAAGCTGGAAAAATGGGTATTTGTGCAAACACAGGACTAGCCAGCTCTTCCTCCTAACACCCTTCTGAAGAAGAATCTGGTATTTCCATTTCAGAACTAGTGAAATTGGAGCAGTGAGGTTACACTTTCTCCAAGGGCATAGGGGGAGTTAGTGGAGGGTTTGAATTACAACCTATCTTTTCTGCCTCCAGCCTTGAGTTTATCCCTTACCCTCTTTGTTTCCCATTTTCTTTGTCCCACCACATCTACTTGGAGAATGGTGAAAGCTGGTCATTGGGTCCTCTCTCAAAGTTCAATCCCACAGACTTTCATATTAGCCACATTTATCATCCTGTATATTCATTTAGCTAGTGATAGATTTACTTTTGATTGTAATGCAGCATTCAGCTCAGCAGGGTATTTTTTTTTTTTGAGGTGTTTTAGTCTTTTTAAAATAAAAAAGATTTTTTTTGTAGTGGCACTTAACAAAAGAAACATTTTCAAGTAATGTATAATTATACTCTACAGTTGTCAAACAGAACAGTGGTTAAGTGGCTGTTCAATAACCTGCAGCAGCAATGCTATATCAGGTACTAGAGTCGCTTACCTTTTAGCTATGGTGTAATTATTGGTATTTTAGGCAAAGTACTGCATTTATTCCCACATGAAAGTGCTGCTGTAATGTGGGGAAGTATTCTTATATCATAATGCTTATCAAAGTTCATATGTATGTAAGCAAAAATGAACACGTCAATCACCCTAGAATGAAAATGGAGAATTGCTCATCCTTTCTAAAATCAGTAGTTTTAAAAAAGGTATGAGTGTGCTAGAGGCACCTGACACTTGTGTGTTCTGAAAAAGTTCTGAAAACATAGTCTTCCCTCACTTCATAGAGTAATAAGAGGGCTATAAAAGAAGATGATGCTTGAATGTAGAGGGCAGCAGAACATAATAAAGGCCATTCCACATTACTCAAACTGGTAAGTGGATGATAATATTCAGCTCAGCATGCTTTTCATAGCACCCTAAATTAAATATCCCAAATTTTTATAAGGCTGTGATTGAGTGTAGAAAAAAATAGACTGGAAGAGCTAAATAATCTTCTAAATTCTTGAGGTGTATTTTCTGGATGCACTGAGAAGGCTTAGCAAAGAAAGCTCCATGTGTGTTTTGTGCATATTAAGTAAGTGTTTCAATAGGTATTAACTTTGGGTTAATGGTTATAGTTTATCAGGATGAGCATGTGGGAATTTGGGGAGTGTAGCACTCTCCTCAGACACTATGTGTGTGTGCACTCTTGTGACTTCTCAGCTCCAGCAGCCTGCTAACCTGTAATAGCCAAGACTGAAAAGATATCTGACACCCTGTCCTACATTATTACACAGAAGCATAGATGCAAGTGCCCAGGCTAATACGATAGTAACTTAAAAGGCTTGTTATTGGAAGTATAGGGAAGATAGTTAATATTAGAATTTTGAACGGCTGCTCATACAAAGTATTTCTTTATTAAACATTTCAATGAAACCGTGTTTGCAAAACAGTTTTTTCTATGTCTGAATACTTGTATTCATATAAAATATGTTGTAGCTGCAGAGGACCAAGAATGGTGCCTGTTTTTAGATGGTTGCTATTTGTCCACTGTTATGCTTGAATTCTCTTTGGGGAGAAGAAACAGTATTGTGTGAAATGTAGCCAGTCAGATGCGAAACAGAGATTAGCTACCTATTTATGAATTACCTGAAATGGATATTTCTTTATGTATTCTTCTCTTATTCTCAAGAATAACCAACACTCGTACAAGATGGCTTTTCTGCAAAGAGGATAAAGGCTAAATGTGTCAGGTTTATGCACAGTGACTCATTCAAAACAACCTTACTCAATTCTTTCTTCTTGGCATAAAGAGCTACTAATAGATGGAAAGGAAGGTTTATTGTCCAAAACACGGAGAACAAGACACTGGTTGGAAACATAGCTGAATTCTTTCGTATGTACATAGCTGCAGCAAACATGCGGTTCTATTTGGTGCATAAACCTTTCAGAGGTACAGTATCAGGTGGCCTCTGCCTGCCTTGCAGTCCTGTGTCCTGAAACAAGTAGTGTTACCTGTGGACCTCAAAGGTGACCTGTATATTCCTAATAAAGCAGGTACTTTTTCATAGCTTTAGTAAAATATGGAGAATATTCCAGACCAGAAAGAGAGTTGCTCACTTACTGGTTAGTGGCAAGCAAACATTCTTTGGTGTTAGTTCTTATAACTCCAACCATTAGGTAAAATCAGAAGTTGACTATGCTCAGAAAACAGTGCCATCGCTTAATGAGTCAGCTGGTAGCTGGTGACAGAACTGTGTCTGTATGGGATGAGTAAACTCTTTCTCCCAGTCTTTAGTTTGAATCATGAAGTTGGATATCACAAATAGCATAGCATCCATAGCCTGACACCCGTCCTGTCAAAGATGAAAGCATAGAAGGTTTGAGAATCAGAGAGAATTAATGGGAAATTTTCTGACTGATTATTCCTTCCCTTGAAGCTCAGAAGGTAGTTGCTGAATGAGCTCCTGCACTCTTTCCCTCAACATTAAATAACTGCGAACATCCATCCTATCAGTCTTCCACAGCTATGATGTATGCACAGCAAAACTCCCTGGTAAGAATCACCAGTAACTTCAGCTCAGCTTCCCTTTTTCCATGAGGAGTCTTTAAAACTTCTAAATTGCCTGGAAGCTTTCTAGGAGCTCTTTTCACAGACAGAGAGCAGAGTCACTCTTAACCCTTTGACATCAAGTCCCTCTTCCTTCCCTCCACCCCAGCACTCTGCTCATTTGGTTACTTTGCTTCCCAGCTAGGATGAAGTGAGCATTTGGCACCAGAATGTCTCAGTGATCCCCAAGTGCCATCAGTTGGCTCTGAAGCTGGTGGACAGTTCAAGTCTGAATGCCTTGTGGACAGACCCTGGGGAAAGAGGTCTTTTTGCTCTGCAGCCCTGATCTGAGGCTGGCTCAGTTCTGTAGAGACAGAAGCTGACACAGAAATATGCAAACTGTTGACTCTGTCAGAGTCATCTCTGAAGTACTAAGTGCAATCAAACAGGTCAGCAAGGCTCTATAGTTCATTTCCCAGGGGTATTCTACTCAATCATGTGCTTAATTTTTTGATATATTTCAGAAGTATGGTAATAAAGAGATATATCTATGTGATGGCACCTTCCACTTCTTTGCATACAACCCCTCTAGGCAAATTCAGTTGCATCTGTCCAAAGTGAAATATAAAGTAAAATCAGGCACCTCAAAAACAGAAATATGAATCATTTAAATGTGAACTGAGGCATAATTCTGAGTTTACACTGAAAAGGCCCCATACTTGGCACATCAGTTATTTCAATAGGTGATTCAAAGATGAAGAAGTTCATGACCTGCAGCTATTTAAAATTCAATGGTGAAGTGGTTTATCAAGCATGCTATTTAATTTTTGGGCTTTCATATAATGAATGATTAATTGGAAAAAAAATATAGTAAAAAATCCCATAATTCAAAAATGTTTTCTTTTAATGACAGATCTGTAATTTTTTCCTTCTTCTAAGGACTGTTTATCAGCCTCACTTGGTTTTTATTTACTGAGGTTTGAGAAGGACCTCCTCATATTGGTTCTGGTAAGAATTTTCTGTTACAGAGCTAAAACTTCCCCCATTAAATGCAATGCTGAAACTCCTAGATATTACAGTAATCGGGGCTTTAGGGTAACTGTAAATGTGGTGACAATAGTCTCAAGTGCCTGGTGCTAATGTGAATCCATGGCTGTAGATTCAGGCCCTGGAGGAACATAAATGGCTATACTGTAGAGTTATCAAAACAAGAAAAACTTGCATTATTTATCTGCTAGAATGGAACTGGAAGGAGTTACAGTAAGGCTGGATAGTGCCTGAAATATATCCTTAGTGCCTAATCTTAGTCTAAATTATACTTGCATCTGTCCCATTTGAGGAGTCAAGCTTGAACAATGATTTTACAGCAGAAAAACATTCCTATTGACCTAAATAAGCATTTTTTTCTTTCCTGCAGACTCAAGGGATCTTGCTGTACTGATTTAACAAACATACTGGGTTATAACTAACATTGTGGGAAGGTCTGATATCTTCACTACGACTTTTTCCGTGTATCAAATCTTGGTCAAAACCTTGGGCCTTATCATTAAAATGCCCCTCATAAGTTTAGACTTAAGCTGACCTGAAAGACTGTGTGAATATAAAAGATAAAATATGATTGGTAACACAGCTCCTTTAGCACTTGCGTGACTGTGGAGGGGCTGGTCCTTTGCTAGCTCTTTCTGTGTCCTCATGTAAGGTCCATTACGTGTCCTACATTCACAGCTAATTATTGCATTAGGCAGACTATTCCTTCTGCCTGGACTGAGGGTGAACAAACACCAACCAATGTGTTACTTAATGCAGCAACAGAAGGGGCATTAACATTCTGGGAATGAGAAAGCCACAAGGATTTCTGCAGAAGAGAATGAGTGGCTGATCACTGCTCCCAAATCCCCCTGAGCTTTGGGCATCCAGCTGCTGAGGTTATAATGAAGAGTCTGGTCCATTAAGAAAGGTTTTCAGAAATGTCAGTCAGTTTGTTTAATGAACAGGGCTTACTGGCAAGTCCTCATGGCATAATAGAATAGGAGGAGACTGAATATGACCTATGTGAAAGGTTTTTGGTCTGAAAACTGGGGTAAACAACAGCAACACAGAGTATTTGTGTGATTGAGAACTCACTCAGCTCCAAAGCATACAGCCAATGTACTTGGCACTACTGACTCAACAGAAAGTGGCCAGGCTAGTAGTGATAGCCCAGCTGGTGTTTGAAGTTCAGATGTCCCTACGACTGATACCAGAAGCAGCAGCCAGGAGGTCCAATCTATATGAAAGTACTAGTGAGCACTTGGGCTTAGCTGGCTTCACAGAGCTTGTTTCAGCTGGAGGTGGACAGAGCTCATGGTTTTGCTCTGCAGATTTTATGTACTAACATTGCAATTTTGTGTCCTGGGATTTTGAATGCATGTCTAGAGATGAATTTAGCTTTTTCTGCAACTTTCAAGAAACAGCCATTTCACATTTGCGATTCTTCTTTCATCAAAAAGGGAGTAAGATCTGCCAGCTGTTACTTTAGCATCAGCAGCACAAAGATCTGTTCTCATCACTTGTCATTCTGTGTTGCAAGCTCTCTGGTGGATGTTACCTGACTGGTTTTGTGCAGCTGACACAAGATGTGATAAAAGATGTGCGTTCACCCCTGCCAAGGGGTAAATAGAGAAGCCTGATGGAAAGCAGAAAGAGAAAAGGAACCTCCCTTTGTCCTTCTCTCTGCTTGGATGGAATAAGGAGAAAAAGGGGCAAAAACATACATCCCAGAGATGAGTAATGGCTTGTGCCATTGCTGACCTTTTGCTCTGGCCCAGTGCAAGCTTACTTCCTGTTACTCACTGCTAGGATGGAGAAACAAAGTGCCAATTTTATTATGGCTATGAAAAGGTCAGACCAAAACTTGTAACCTGATTGTGAGTTCTGGCCTGAGACTACACAGGGTCTCCGTGCCTGCTGAAATTAGCACTTCAACAAACTATATACATCACTTGATAGACAGTAGTACAGGGGAAAGAGAAGACCCTGCTTGGTAAGACCCTTTCTGGGAAATGGCAGAGCTGTACCTCAATATTTGTTATGAACTAGGTGGAGCAGAGGTGGAAGCTAAATTTCCCACAACTTAAGTGCTTTTGCTACTGATGTTGATAGGGCTACTGGTGTTGATAGGGAGGCCAATGCCCACTGCTGTCCCCATGCATGCCACTGCCATCAGAAGCCTGATGTGGAGCCTGCATAGCTTGCCTCAAGAGACCTAAATACTTGAAGCAGGTAGATGGTGGCAAGGCACATGTCACTGTGATCACCTTCTTCTTGGGAGGGTGAACAGACTCCTGCAGAGTTCTGCATTGCTGAATCTGGGATAGTTCAGGTCTGAGGCTCTCTCTGAAGTCTCTGTACTACCTGGCAACCTGGATGTAAGTGATCCTTTCTAGCTCACTGTGATTACTTCAGATAAATTAATTCTTAATTAGAAAACTGACTAGTTGCCAGACATGGCATATACTCCCACACAGGTGCATACCTTTGGGGCTAGATTTTCTTTTTATAAACACAGATAAAAACATGCTGAATGATTATTCCTTCTTTTTCATGATAATAATATGGTATTGTTATTTTCCCTTCTATTCCGTGGTCATCCATTACAACTCTGTTGTTTGACAGTCCCAATATACACAGTAAATAAAAATAGTGGGACCAATTTAAGCATAGGTAGAGAGGATCCATCTGTGATAGGAGTCTGTAAGCGGTGTTAAAATGGTAATGGCAAAGAAAAGCCATCATCATAACACTGACTTTACTGGGGCTGAAGCCTTGGGGAACCAGGCTTGCTCTTGAAGGAGACATGAGGGATAAGAAGGCAAAGGCTCCTGCTATGGGGAAGGATTCTGCACCCTAGATGAAATTTTTGAGCTGATGAGAGGGGAGAGATCCCTGTCTTACCTGTCGCATCCCCAAAATGCACTGACCCCCCTCCTCCAACCTGGCCCTGCTCTGCCACTGTGTTCTATCCCAATTAATTTTGTCCTGAGAAGCTATGGGCCAGCTTTGAAAAATAACAAGATCATCTAACTATATTCCTTGTTGTGTTTTTTTAGATTTTAAATAAAAATACCTCCATATTGCCAAAATACCTGTTCACCCTGAGTCTGTGGTGAGAGAAGCCTGGCATTGCTTTCAGGATGTGGCCTGAATCTTAGATGTCTGAGATCATATCTATTAAGAACAGGAGAAAGAAAGTACAACTCACCACCACACTGTATTAACAAGCTATTAAAGACTGTATTTTCCTTTACTTTCTTCGGTAGCATTAATGTGATGCAAGTATGCCCGAATGAAAAGAAGATAAAATCTTATGGATTCTCAAAGTCATTGTGGATGCTGGCCTTGCTGGTGAAGACTTACTCCCATCTATGGCTTCATAGTAATTTTTCTGGCTCCTGCAGTACAGGATGCATTTTAAATTTCTACCACAAATCCATTAAAAAAAATATTTATAGTGCCTGTGGTAGGTAATAATTTCAGATATTTATTAAAAAACAAAAACCTAGGCAATTCTTCTTAGAAAATAAATAAATTCCAACCCTCTACTTTTTAAAGTGTAAGCAGCATCACAAGAGCTTTTGGTGTTTAATATTCTATGTTCATAGTACGCTGAAATCAGCTAGGATTTAAAAAAATGTCACTGCATAGCCAAGCACCGATGCATATTTTTAAGGCTGCTCAGGTTTTCAATGTGATAAATCAGTTTGATTTTGAGAGTTTTTTATAGTGATAGGACAGTTTCCACAGAGCTTACAGAGTTTGTTCTACCTTGGTGTTTATCTGGATCTTCATCTCAAAACATAAATTTACAAAGGTTTTTCTGGGTCTAGATATTTTCAGAAAGTTTTTAAAAAAGAATGAGGGCATCTACGTGTTTACGTGAGAAAAACACAGTTGGGGGCTCGGAAGAATTATGTACATCCAGATAGATTAAGAGATCTGAAACAAATTTTCTATGGGTTATTTCTGCACCTCTGATTACCACATGGAAATATTTCCTTAACTTTACCCATTGAGGCAGAAGCATCTATGGAATGACAGAAATGAAAACATTGTTGAGTTAGCATGATAATTGCTAAATATATTTCTGTAGGCTTGATATGGCCGTACTCTCAAGGAAATGGATCTAAAAAAACATTTTTGTCTCTTAATGCATAACTCCACTTTGAAAGAACATAGGTAACAAGTTCCAGCACAGATTAGTTTTACCTGGTCCAAAACTGGAGTTATAAGACCTAAAACTATGCAAAATGACTGGACTGGCCTACAAGAGAGAGAGGGCAATGTGAGGTGCACAGGTCTGTGTGTGCCCCAGTCCCTGTGCAGAAAATGGGTATTTGTCTGAAGATGCTCTAAGCAATATTTGGCTGTGTGGAAGCTGAATTGCCATATTTTAACACTTCCATTGTCCTTGAGAGAACCAAATGTGGGTGCTGGACTGATTATGGATCTGCTAGTATTGTGTTATCATTAACATTTCCACCCACAGGCGGTGCCAGTTCGGTGCTTAGAACCTCAAGAGGTTGTTCTACCTGTTGGTCCCTGAGCTTAGCAACACTACTTGGTTATCACAGTGGAAATGTAATTTCTAAAATTTTTGGAGTCTGCATAGCTCACTGCATTTGGACCTTTTCATATAACTGAGATGCTACTGCTAATCATTTATTTTAGCCTTGATGGGACAAATATTGCAACATTATCAATCAAACTCTGGCTTTTGATGGGAAAATAACAAAACTGTCTTCTAAAGGTAACTGGGTTTTCATTTCAAGAAAAACAACACTTACAAATTCTCATTTCATTGGCAACTTCTTCCCTTTTAAAACATCTACTAACATATTTAAAAAAACACCAAAAGCCACTGGTAAAAAATGTCTATAAGAATTCCTGACCTTGGTTATGACTATGGCAGCTCCATCTGGGTAATTAAATCAATCAGAAAATATACCCTTATCAAATCCCTAGATTTACCTGTCTTGCCACTCAGCATTTGTGAGATGAAATGCTTAATCTTGGATGACAGAAATGCTGACTATGTAGTGTAGAAGTTGGTTCAGGAGTGTCTCAAGGTACCGAAATGGCCAGGGAAGGACACAGGATGTGGGTGGAAGAGCCCAAACACCTGCTAGATGATACCGACATTATTGCCAATAGAAATGTATTATATATGGGTTTTCTGAGGTACAAAACATTTTGGGCAAACAAAGCCTGTGTCAGATATTTTGCAGCTGGAAATGTTCTCACAACCTTTGGTGTAAACAGTAGTTTCTGTGTAGGTATTTCTCTTTTAAAACAAGCAATATTCATGCAGATGAATTATAAGAACTATCTTTCTAGCTCTTTAAAATTTCCCTTCTGCCTCAGGAACTTTCATCAAAGCAAACAAATCTCTGAAGTTACTGCCAATATTCTGGGGTGACTGGGTCGACTGGGAAAACAACAGCTACTGAGGTAGCTGTTATTTTCCTCTGAGACCTTCTGAGGCTCAGCTGGGCAACAAGAGTGGAGTTCGGTACAAGCTGTACCTACTTATGTTATTTTGTCAGGTTGCATAGTTATTTTTGAAAGTGTGTTCTGCAAAACAAGAAGATATGCTGAGCCAGACTGGAATATATGTAGAATAGAGCAGTTCCCTTTCCATTTGCCTATGTGGAGCCATGTTGTAGCTCTAGCGTAGGTTTAATTAAAAGGGAGTTTAAAATCTACAGAATTTAGATTATTTTTGTAATTAAATTTCAATTCTTCAGAATTTAATTTGCATACAGGGTAGATCAGTTATGCTTAATCCATCTGTGGTCTGTGATACTGAGACTTGTGGCCAAAGAAATAATGCTGAGTAATGAATCCACTTTCTCTGCCTGTCACAAGGCAGGGATGTGCACAGAGAAGCAGAAGAGAAAGAAGGAGACAATGCATGGATGACAGCCATAACATCTGTGAGAGCCATCACACTCCCTTCTCAGCCCCTCAAAAGTTTTGTTGAGATGAGCTCTGAGCATAAGCAGAATTTGTATGATCCTCAGGACATGCTTTTTCCCAAAAGCTGCTGCAAGACCAATCCTGATACTTCAGTACACTTTGAATGTCAGATATGATTTATGAAATGACTTCAAGTCTTATTTCCTTTTATTACCGAATAAAAGTTTTTCAAATGCTTATTAAGATAACCTAAGAATCAAGGAGGAAAACAATGAATCACTAGCAAAGAAGAGATGAATCTTTAAGAGAATCCTTAAAAAGAGGCATTTATCATTCAAGCTTCTTCATTTATCTCCCCAGGCTAAGGTACAGTCCCATCTGTGTGCCTGATGCCTCTGAACAACCTGTTTCTCCACCTCCTGCCTTGCCTTTCCCAGGTTAGTCACATCACCCACCCAGAGAAGTTGAGTAGCTGGAGCTCCTTCGAGGTGATGTGACGGAGTTTCTCTCTCTTCCCCCATTGCCATTCATATTGCAGCCAGTTAAAAAAGTGAACAGAAATCAATATTCTCAGCTGCTGAAATCAAGAAAACCTTATGGGCTGTTCCATGTTTTCTTTCATGATTGAGTTGTTTACCAATATTGGATTCTTAGGCTTCCATTACACCATGAAAAAGAGCGATTCCGCCAAGTGAGGAGCTGAAAGACAAAACCCGGTGATGTTAGGTTTGACCCTGGTCTTCAACCAGAAACACTTGAATGTAATGACTGCAAGCTAAAAAATATTAAAACCTTCTTAGGCAATGTGGTTTTCATGCTATGGCCAGGTCAGGTGTAGGATACTCATTCCTGTCACCTGAGTACCCTCTGGTGAATGATCGTCCGCTTGATCTGTTTAATCTCTTCTTCAGCTTAAAACGATTTTGTTCCTACAAATCTTCTCTCTCTTATTACAAAAGCACTACAGAAAAATAAATTGCTTGCTGTGCTCATCTGTATGTTAGCTCAGAGATTGATTTTTCCAGCTCACAGCTCACAGCTGGAAGTGTTTCTGCAATGTGCTAATGGATAAGCTTCTCCTCTTCATCCCACTCAGTGCAGGACTGGACTAGCATTGTTGCTAATCTAGAGCTATCTAAGAAAAATTCAAGAAGAGGACTGAGGCTCTAAAAAGTTGGCTGCCCACCTGCAAAAATGTTAGCTTCAGTTTCTTTGAGTAATAGTGGCTGCAGCATTGGACTCCCTCTGTTTGGTATGGTGCTTGAGAAAGAGCTATCAAAAGTGGAGATCCTCCTCTGCACTCAAAGTGCAAGAAGTTTGTAAGACTCTGTTTCTTCTCAGTTTTCATTAATAATGGAAACCTGCAGAAAAGAAAAATAACACCAGTAATATATCTCACATGTGGCGCAAGCTGGCTGGTTTTTAATAACTGATGCTGGGCATGGGAATGTGTACAGTCAGGAAGGCATTGGGACCCTGGGGTTGCTGTGAATGGTCTTTGAAGGGGAGAGGCTTTCTAAGTATTCTGCTGCATTTGAAGCACGTGATAAGCAATTAAATTGCACTAAATCTGAAAACAAGAATTAAAATGCAGGGTCAGGAAGTATTGGTTTGGGGAAGAGCAATTCAGCACTTAGCTGAATCTCTGTGTAAGAATTAGAGCTTAGTTGTCTGAAGATGGCCTGGGGGATTTTTGGGGATTGATTATCTAGCAGATTGTTCTGGTTATTCTTTCTTCAGCAAGAGCTTTGCTATCAAACATTAGCACATAATTCCTGTGCGCTGCACATGCACACATATGCACACACAAAGGCAAACCTCTTTTGTTTCCATGATGTAATGAAGATATCTCCCAGTTTTTGACAAAGGTTCTCTGAACTTGTTCCATCTGTTGAGCCATCTTGAATGCGTCTTCCCTTACCTTGGCCTGACTTCTGCTATCAATATGTGATTTCCCATTGAAAAGTGTTTATTATAGAGTTGTCAGAAAACAGAGCCAACATCCATATCTTTGTCCAAGGCCATAGGTGAAATACTGAAGCAAAGCCAAAATCTACCATAAGAATTCTTTAAAAATGAAGAAATATTCCTTTGAAAAAGCCTAAAGACTGATTTCTTTGCTGAAATCAAAACTAATTATCTATATAAACTATTACATATACCCCTTATTTATACCTTAGTCTTAAAGTAGCCATATGCTAAACTTACCACTGAAACTAGTGATGACTTTGACATGTAAAACTACAACACTGTAGCACCTAGCAAGACTTCAGTGCAACACAATTTATTCTTCCTCTTGTGATTTTACATATTATTGATAGTGTTACTATGAATTAAAATTTCCTGAGGCCGGATCCAAGCTCTGCTGCAAATTTGTTTTATGGCCCACTTCACAATGGCTTTAGAGATCCCATGTAAGGAGGCAGTGGGACAGAAACTTGTATGTAGTATGCACAGGCTATCTGAAGGTATGTTGTATTAAGTTAATAATAAAACTGCTAGTGATTTGCTGGTACAGGATTGAGAGCTTAGGAATTCCTGTTTTTAATTTTATGTACAAATTAGAAAGATTTTTACTATATCACTATAAATTCATTTGAAAAGCCAGATGAAATGGCATGCTACCACAACTCTTAATAAAGAAAAACTGAAACAGGAAGTAAATAGCCAAAAAGTACATCATATTTCAAAACATATTGACTGTATTGATTGAACAGAACTGAGCAGAATGAGAGAAAATCCATGTCTTCAAATGGAAGAAAACCAAATTATGACAGCTTTCACTGCATACCCTGCAAAGGCCCAGCTCTACTTTAATCTAATTGTTTTTGCCATATTTGTAGAATACTGAAACGTATATAGGCTTGAGGAGTTGATCTGAGATTAGACTATGTCAATATAGATTTTATACCTATACTGTAGCCATCACACAGTACAATGCAATGCAATGCAATGCAATAATAAACCTCTATGCCCCAAAGTATCACAGAGAAGATCCTCTTCCTTAAGTTGTAGTGCCATTTCCCCCTTAAAATGAAACAACAGAAAAAGCAGTTGATTTTGTTGAATCAATGAAGCTGTCTCATCTACTTGCCAAGCACCACCATGTGCATTTGTGTCTATGTGCATTTATGTGACATATTACTGGAAAGAGAGTGTCAGAAGGCAACATTTGCAGGAGCAAAGGAGAGAGGTTTTAGGGGTATGAAATCACAGCGGACATTCCACTTATTCCATTAAGATAAGATGTGACCTTTAAATGGAAAAGTGATACTTTGGAGGCTGACATTTGATTTCCCAATGTGCTCCCACCATGTTGTAATTTGCTACGAAACAATGAGCAGCATTCATCTGAGGCTAAAAGTTTCTTTTGGAAGTGCACAATATGCTGTGAAAACAGCAATTGCATTTTATGACTTGCCAGGCAGTCTTTCAATGTGCTAGTGAAATTATCAGAAAAGGAATGGGAATGGGTTTATAAATATTGCATGAGAGGAGCTGTATAAACAAACAAAAACCAATCTGTGGTTATAGACGTATTACTACTCCTTTTATTAAAGCAGTATTTATTCATACATTAAAAAATCACATTGAAATATTAAAGAGTTTCGTCTAAGATGGGAAAAATGAAACAGCTGCTTTAGCCTCTATTTTCAGTGTCCTTTCCCACTGTACAGTTCATACATTTCTGTGATCATAACTCTCCCACTGGACATGGCTCTTCGTGTTGTGGGAAATCTTTATAACGATTTCCTCTGCTGGGCCTCAGCTCAGGAAAGGAGCTGTTACTTGCAGGCCACATCGATTCCTACAAATGATGGATGTTCAAAGCTCAAAAGAAAGGTGGGAAAAGCCCCAGGGACAAGAGCTTAGTTGCTCTTGGAGATGAGCAGAGGTGAAGTTTTTGCCTTGCAGAGCTGTTTCTCACTCAGTGGACTTTGGTCTTGCACTTCCAATGCCTCTTCTGTTGTACTCTCTGGTAAGAAAATGGTATTTCCCTACAGGGATGCTGCTGTGGTTGGATATATGCATTGCCAATGCGTGTCTTATTTTTTTCACCTGATTTCAGCAAGGCTCTGTTGGCAGATGACCACTGTATGTTACCTGCTGCCTCACCAGGGAGCAGCCCATCTCCAGCACGATCAACTGTGCCAGTGCCATACAAGCAGAGCAGACCTTTAATCAGGCTCACAGTCTCCAGGGTCACACCTCCACAAGCTCATCCTTTGCCACTCTGAGACATCAGCCTTGCTGTGACTTACTCACCATCCAACCATCAGCAGCCTCTTTTTAGAAATTCATACCAGAAAATTAATTTTTTTCCCCCATTTTCTGTTGTTGATTTTTTGATGGAGCAAACTCTAGAAGAGCTAAATCATCTCACCTGTGAGAAATAGGACAGGCTGTGTTTTCACCCCGTGTTCCTGTGATGGTCAGTGGGGACTGCAAGGCAGTGCTCCTCTGCTTGCAGTTTGTGCCCTCAGCTGCTCTCCCTTGATTAGCCAATTTACACTAGCTCTACCCTAGCAAAGGTGACACTTATGTTCTGACCAGTACTTTTTTTACTTGGTAGCTGAGTTATAAGGAACTGGCAAATGCTCAGTGATGGACAGAGGGGAGCTGGTAGAAGCTATCCCATTTGGGGTTCCGTGCTGCTTGTGTCCCACTCCAGGAGCACGTACAAAGTCCACAGGCTCTGGGGTGTCCCCTAGCCTTGGACAGGAGCTGGGGGAATAAAACTAACAGCATGGGAACGCCGAGGGGATGTAAATGGAAAGAGAGCAAGATGGAGATGCTCTGCACACACTCCATGATGGGAGTGCTGCAGGTGAACCCAGGGAGAAATGCAAGTTACTGGGACCATGGATAAATCCACACTGGGACTGGAAAGGAGCTGATGGGCGTTGGTATCTGTGACAGCTGTAGAGACCACAGGAAAACAGAAAGGGTTTCACTGAATTCTGTATGGAGTTTCAGGTTTTGTATCTTCTTCTTTTGGAGGCTTGTTTCAGGAACATTTAGGGAAGTCAGAAAACGGGAAGATTTCAGAGAAGAAGTGTAAATGTTCATCACTAGTGTTTTGCACCTTTGTCTTGCAGGGTGCTAAACAGGTGGTGAAACTGTCAGCTCCAGAGGGTGGGTTTGTTTGCAGTTGCTGGCTCAGACAGGTTTTTCATCTTAATCCACTGAGACCTTGAAAGTGTAGTAGATCTAGTGATAGTAAGCAAACTAGCATGCCACACCTTCTCAGGCCATTAGTACCTCTGGACTCTTGACAGGCAGGATTGTCCTTTAATTATTTGCCATCTCTACATGGTTGCTAAATGCTGTTATTCGATAAAAAATTTTTCTCAAAATGTTTCTGGAATGTTTAGTTAGTAATAATAGATTATTTTCCCAAACAAGCAAAGCACAAGTGAGCTTCAGTGTCTCTGAAATTATTGCTAAGGTAATTATATTAGTTCCACAAGTGCCAAGTAGCATTTATAGTTATTTTTTGCATCCAGTCCAGTTATTAATTTTCTTTAATAATTTACAATTTGACTGTCGCCATGGCACCACTTTGCTTTCTACCTACTAATAATGGTACTGTAGACAGGAAGCCAGCCAGGGAATAAATAATAGCACCTAAAATCTGAAGCTGTGTCTAAGAAGAGAAATTTGAATGAAAAAAATCAAGCTCTACCAGTCCAGACTGCCAGAAGAGTGAGACCAAATTCTGGAGGCTGGGCTTCCCTTCACTGCATCCTTTTCCTGGCTCCAAACCCACTGTTTTTAGGGGATGCAAAAATGACTAGATCATCTAAGCCTTAAGCGTGTTAAGTAGAAAAAAAGTACACGTTGTCCTTTGTAATATGATTTAGTCTTTGAAAATAAATTTTAGACAGAAGATCGACAACTTATAGTGAATCTCCTCTGTTCTGTTTATATTTTAGGAACAGGGAAGAATTGAAGTTACCTTCAAACCCCTAACCTCCCATATTTTTTTAAGCTGCAAAGCAAATTGTTCAATTATCTTCTCAAGAGACAGTGTTTAATGATCTGTTATTAACTACTTGCCCTTCTCATAATTATTATTATCTCCAGTCTAGCTCATTGACATCAACATTTTTTTTGCTTTGGTTTTAAAAATTAAAAGAAGAATGGTTACAAACTCAATCTGTTAAAGTATCTCCTTGTAGAAGTAAAATACTGTGCATTATTGGTACTACAAAGAAAAAGAAAGAGAGAAAGAAAAAAGGAAAAGAAAAAAGAAAAAGAAAGAAGAAAAAGAAAAGAGAAAAAGAGTTATGAATTTTAAGTTTAGATAAATTTACATGATGTCAAGGCCATTTCTTGATCATGATTTTACTGAAGGGAAAGCTTTCTTTAAATTGGTAAGTAAAAACGGTTGCACACATCGTACAATGTCAGTGGAGAATTAGCAAGCTGCCAGTAGGAAAGATGTGATGCAGGATGATGAGTTTTATCTTCCAGTAGAGGGCACTGAAGAAACAGAACCAGATCACTGCTTATCACCATGGCACTCTGAATTGGAAGCACGAAGGGCTGGTTATTTCACAGCGATGCCTATTCTCTGAGGCTTTGTACTCTGAATGCATATCAAAGAAGACTGTACGGGCTGCTAATAAACTTCCGGACATTTTTATCTAGATGCAAAGTTGCATTCCCCCTTTGCAAGGGTTTAACTAAACTCTGTAGGCTTGCAACTGTTGAGTATCCTTTCTGTAATCTGAGTGCTCAACTACCTCTTTTTGTTTGTTTCTTAAGTCCCAGCTTTAATGAATACTTTTATCATGGAGGGACGCTGCACAGGAAAGCACTAGTTTAGACATGCCTGATTCACAGGGGACTTTAGCTTGTCCCTGATTCTTAAATGAACCAATTTATATTGCTTTTCTGTAAATATAATGGCAACAAAAGTTTACTTGAAATTACAAAGGGAAAATGTTACCTAAATTAATCTAAATATTAATTTTACTTTGAGACTGATTAAACAAATATGCATGACAGAAAGTTCATCAGCTTGCTTTAAAACAAAAGAACAGTCAGAGAGAAAGGGAGATGGAAAAGTGCTGTGAAAATTATCCAGCCTATCACTTATTTTTATCTATTAGATGTGCAACTGTCTTGCTTGGCTGCTGCCTTTTGGCAGCTGTATTGAGGACAGTTTTTGACACCAAATTTCAAATTCTGGTCAAATTTGACTGAGATTTCAGTTTAATCCCTTATCATAATTTTTCTGGTGGTATTTGTGCATTAATTTGTTGTTAGCACAAGAAACAAGTTTTTTCTTTTTAATTTTTAAATGCTTCTTTTCTGGATTCTTGATGATGTCCCTAACATGGTTAACTCTGAATGCAAGTTTTGGTGAACTCCTTCTTACTTGTGGGAGACGTGCTTTGCAAGTAGATTTTAGGCTAGATGTTCTTTTCCTACCCCATGCCCCATGGAGGATGGTGTCTAACATTATACCTGAAGTCTAATGTGAGACCTTTGCTTAGCCCACATGGCTACAGGGCAATAGAATAGCAGCTACTGAGATACACATTTCACTCATTTTACAAAATGAAGGCTGATCTGGTTAAGCACAAAAAAGTCCCTCTTGCTGAGCTAACACAGAAGGCGGTCATTCAAGGTAAGCACAGTTTCTCCTCTATCTATTTCCTTTTCCAGGGGATAGGTAACAAACATAATTAATTAGGCATTTCTTTCCTTGCTTTGCAAAAGCAGCCAATGCCGTGGGCATAAACAAACATAAGCTCTTTGGAAAGAGCTTACTACTTTGGAAACATTATCTATAGCGTGAAGAACGTCACTGGGACTAGCAATGTGGCGTACTTCTAATTGAGACCAGTGTTTATATTTTACTGATTAATTTGTAATGTAAGGAAAGAAGGGTTTGGGTTTCTAATGAAGATGGGTAATGCACCTTCCTCCTAACCTTCCTCTGCCCATGGAAATACCCTCTGTTCCCCATATTGCCCATCACAGTACTCTTTGCCCCTCACTGTTTCTCTGCCTCTGTACTTCTTGTACCTTCCATGTAGTCTGTTGCCAACACCACTGTACATTCAGCCCTCCCATGTCCAAAGCAGCATTCACCATCACACCTCTAGTTCTGTCAGTGAAGGTCCTCCTTCACAGTTGATCCAATCCCTCTTGTAACATCTTCTAGTAAAATTGCTGTAGTTTCCTCTGTCATTTCTCATTCCTCCTACAACGATCCAGCCTACACTGTGGTCCCCCCATTCCCCACCTCTAGCACTGGCTCTTCCATGTTCTGACAGTAATGCAACAAATTTCCCTGTTCCTCATTAACCGCTGTTGGCTGCTGGTCATGAAGAGCTAGCTCTTTGTAATTAGTGGCACTCCAGAGAAAATACATATGTTCTTTGACCTGCCAGCCAGCTGGCTGCCAATACAGAAGTGATGCATATTTTTATCAGCCCGCTGGCTAGGAAACCCTGCATTCTGGCTGGGAATTACTGGTGCTCTGCCTGACACCTTGACAGAGCAGGCAGAATGCACATGCAAGCTTTTCCTTAGGACTTGCCTGGCAGCAAGGGATGAATTCAGGTTGAAGGGATTCACCATAAAAATATAATCTCAGTGCTTACCAGAAGTTTGGGAAGATTACACTAATACTCTCTTGATGAGTGAACTAATTGCATTCACTTGCAAATACAAATCAAATGCCTTAATAACCAATATTTTTATTATTGGATAGAAAACTTTAATCTGCTTGACAGATAAACAGGGTGCTGTCAAGTATTATGGTGTTATATTAACAGCCATTTGCACTCTTTCCTCCATGGGGCAAGCCAGCTGGTAGTCTTTACCCATATGCAGTAATTTTTAGCTGCAGCCTACAATTTTAAGTCTTGCTGCATAGGAAGGCTTGAGGTAAAGATGAGGTAAAATGATGGTCATGCTCATTGCTACTCCTCCTGCGAGCTGCCCTGGTGTGACTCCCTTTGTCTTTGCTCTCTTCTGGCTTGTGAGCTTTACTGCCTGTCTGTCTTCCCAAGTTGCTTCCAGTAGCCTTGTTCATACCACCCCATATGCTGCTCTGTCTGATGGCATCTCCCATAGCTTCAGTATCCATCCTTTATGCCCTGTGCAAGAAACATAATGAATGTTCTCACCATCCTCCTGTTTCTCAGGTTATAAACTGTGCCCCAGTTTTAGGAGCTATTGCTTTAGATTGTCAGGACTACAAAAAATAGGGCTTCTCAGACACCATTAATAGGCCTAGGGGACCAATACATTGTTACACCTGACATGTTCTCCACTTCAAAATATGACCCTCTTTTGGGAGGAATAACAGCTCCTCAATAAAAAAAATGAAGGGGAGAAAAATAAAGATGTGCCTGATGTGTGCTCACTGTACTCAAAAAACCTGCCAGTACTGAAGCCTGCAAAGTAGAGTGGGCTATGGAAGACAGCTCATTTAGGGCTAAAATCTGCTCCTTCTGTAGCTTCTGGGAAGGCAGTAGCGGGGACGATGGTAGTTTTGACAATTGAGACCCAACAAGGTAGTGTAATCCTTGGTCTAGTTTTCTTACATGCATTAGGATGTTTTGTTACATCTGGCTAGCATGCTCTTGGCTGGTGTTGTTCTTTTATGACCTTACTGTTACACATTTGCGTTACTGCAGTAAAGAAAGCCCCAAACAGTAACATATATCATAAGCTTCCCTAAGAACACTTTAAAGGAAGAAATGGAGCCTTTGCCTTTTTTTCTTCTGAGTTTTTTTTCTTTTTATTTTGAAGCTGCACTGATGTTGAGATGTAACTAAAGCTGCAAAAAGACAATCATTTTTTAATTAACTGTTAAGTAGCCTCATTTCAATGAAACACCAATCTGCATTATTGTTTGTCTTTCTCCAGTCCTAAAAACTCTCCCTGGCATTTAAATGTCAGCTCAATCACTTCAGCTCCAGGCTAAGAAATCCTACGTGCAATATTGCAGGGCAGGTAGGTTTTCAGCTCAACATTCCTTTCAGCACAATGATTGCAACTTGCAGTTATGAATTTAATCTTGCCTTATGAAACTGTAAGAGCCTATTCTGATACGGAGACCTACATGCTGCAAACTGCACTTTCTAACAAAATACCTGAATTCCTAAGCAATGCAGCACTTCATTGATATGCAAAATCATTCTGGTGAAACATGATTAATTTCGTAGCTGGCATAGAATGACTTATCTGCAAAAAAAAGCATATGCAACACATGCCCTCCCTTTATGGTCATAGAATATAATTTTGAGCATATCCTAATTTCTTTGTCTTGATTTGTTATTCTAAACAGTCCAATCATGGATTTACTTCTGTTGATCTGCTTGGGATCTATGCCTAGATCTGGGAGGCTTAAGAGTGATGCTGCTGCTGGGGATGTGCTAATGACTTAAAACTGGTCAACAAGCTGAATGGATCTTTCTCTGCTTCTCATGAGATTCGGACAAGCACTTCAAGCAGGAGGACTCACAACTGCCAATCTATAGCCTTGTTTACTTGACTGGCTTTGGACCGCACTGCTAGGACACTTGTGTTTTTTAAGTTCTGTTATACTGGTACTCCCTGTGACTCCTGCAGGTAGCCAGTGTCTGGGGCTTGTGGGCACCTCCCCTGGAAGGAGAAAAGGCTTTTTATGAGAAAGAGTATTTACAAAGTCTCACCTGAGCAGGAAAGAAATAAAAATGAAATAAAATATTTGTTTCCAATTTCAAGCTTCCTTAGAAGCAACACTGTATCAAAATGCTTCTCTTGTTTCACCACACATTTCCTTTTCTTGTTACTTGGGTTGTTCTTTCGAAAGCTTTTCTGTTCTGTTTCTGTTCCCAGATGCACATATCACTCTCTAACAGGACCCAGCTCATGCAGCTCTGTTTCTGAGCAGCTGTGTGCAGGCTTGCTTTGGGTTGCTGTCTCCTGCTTCAAGTGAAATCACAGCTTCTACCTAATCCTGCATGAAAGAGCGATGTCCAGCTCTTCCAAAGGGAATAAAGCAAAAGTTTTAGCCAAAATAAAATAAAATAGTTCAGGCAATGAAAAAAGAAAAAAAATCAACTTTTGCCAGCTAATTTGTTTAGTGTTCAGCTGGTACTAATTGCTACTGTTAGAGATGATAACTTAAGTGTTGTGCAATGCTGAATAAAAAAATAAAAATGAAAAACAAATAAAAAGAATGAAAAGCAAATTCAGAAAATGTAATGCATGTTCATCTGCTTATGAAACCTATAATCCATCCTAGTCCAATGCAGTTCAAACTATTCACATAGTAAGGCTGTGCTCTGCAGAAGGTAGGTCTGCACTCCATGTAGACCAATGATTCCACGTTTATTAAAAGCAACAGCAGAATGCTTAGGAAACTCAGAAAGCCAAAATTAGAGCATTTTGTCTTAACATGTCCAATTTAGGAGGAAATTTATATTTTTAGAGGAGAGAATTTAAAAAAAAAAACAAAACAAGTAGTCAAGCTAAATTGATTTTTTTTTACTTCTGCTTTCATCAGTCAGCTCCTGTAGGATTCAAAAGAGACAATGCAGCATTAAACACTTCTGTGAGTTTACTTTTGTGCACATTTATGATCCTGCTTTTGATAATGAAATCTTACAGCCTTTTTTGAATAATACACAAAGTATCTGCTATATCCCGAAAGTAGCTGTATTTTACAGACTAAAGCTGAAAGGAATTCTACAGATTGATTGAGGAGCAATGCTACCAATTTTTTTTTGTCTGCAGACAGACCAGTATTTGTTTGTGCAAACTTCATATTAGCTACTCTGTCATCATAGCAGAGTGTTTTGTCTTGGGCTTGAGAAAGACTGTTCAAGAGGAACTATAACCCCACCTATCCCAGGTGTGTGTGCATATATCTCCCATCAAGAGGTCCTTCTACGGTCAGTGACCAATAAGAATAATTTGCCTTATACGATTGAAATGTTTAAACTGTAAAACAAAATTTAAAATTGCAGATTTTAGAAGAAAAGCAACTAAATATTAAATTCTCGTTTCAACATTAGGTTTCATGTCTGACATGACTTTTCAAGTCAGTTTCCAAGTTTGTCTTAAGCAGGTATTTGAGCAAATCAGAGAGGAGTGAAAGGAATTGTGGTTTGGACTGTAGTGCAAGGTTGTAACCTGATAACACTTCGTGTGTAAGCTTTGCAAGCCACTTGCTTTCTCTATGTCTCAATTACCATTTGAATAACTCCCTGTCTCATCTAGTATGATGATAAAGATTTAATAGATAGAAAGACACCGTAAGTGTTCCATGATAAATATTATAAAGAGGAAATTACATAATAACTCTCTCCCAGCTGACATGTCTACTATGAAAATCAAGCCTTTTTCTGAGGGTGGACAGCAAACTGCTGTGAAGGTAGAGCTCTTCCAACATTTTTTTTGGTGTGTGAAAAAAAAGGCATTGCCTTCCTACCAATTTACTTATGAAGAAAGGGAGAAATTTCTATGGGATCTCTCTTTTTTGTCTTCAGTTACTGCTACTGGAGGTCTTGGACTAAGAGTTTAAAATTTGAATTGTAGTCTCACAACAATTGCTTTGTTTCAGGTTTTTGCAAGTATTGTTTGTTTTGCTGTTCTATGTCAGTGAAGGTTTTGAGCAATGAACACATCAGTTCCTTAGCTCTAAAAGAGCTTCGATTAGTCCATATAGAATGGCACACCAGCAATTCCAAGATGTCATCTATACTAGCTAAAGATTACTATAGGTAGTGCATTCATGAAGCAGAACAGGCTTAATTCAGGGAGCAACTATGCTGAGTGGTATGTCCACAAGAATGGTCCCAGCAGCGGGAAATGGGATGGAGTCCCCAGCAAGTACACGTGTAGCCATGTGAGAAGAAAAAAGGTCAGGAAGGGCTTCAGGGGACATTTCCTTTTTTAAAGTCAGAAGCCTTTACCCTGAGTATTTGAGTTTTAGAGGGTGATAAAGATGGGATGAAACAGGCATATGGTACAGCTTCCCTTAGAGAGTTCTTCCTCTCTCCTCATGCAAGCCAAGTATTGCCCTACTTAGGAAAAAAATTTGCTTGTTGTAAAAGGCAGATTACAACTGATGCTTCCTGTGACTTCATGTGTGGTTTGATGCTAGTTAAGGACCGCCTGAAAATTGTTTCGGCAATCAGCCTGAATTTTGAGTTGGCTGAGCCCACAACTTACTGAGTCCATATGAGGAACATATGTCAAGAGACAAGGATGGGATACCCAGGGCTCTCAGGGGGAAAGCCTATTTTTGAAGTTAAGCATGCTACACATGTGACAGAAAACTGGCGGGAATGAGTTGAGTAGCATTGTGTGAGGGCCATTTCAGGGCTAGCTGCATCTGCAGAAATGGTTGGGAAGGGAAGACAGCAATATGGCCATTCTGTATTTGTGTCCCAAGGTGTTTGTCAGGTTGTCAGCATATTACCCTTCATATCTCCTGTAAATCTGCCCTTGCTTTTCACTGGCCTTGTCTTTTAAAAACAAGTTCCTTACAGTTGGTATGAGTCTAACATAGTGTTGAAAATAAACCACACAAATCTCTGGCAACAACCTCAAGTAGCTCTTCTAGACCTAAAAATTTTCAATTCTCAGTCTGATATCTCAAAAGATTTTAAGTCCAACAATGTCCCTATGAAATAAAATTTCTGCTTGTGGGATCAGCTTGCATGAGAAGTAAAGCAAAGTCTGAAGTTTTTTTGATGTTATGGAAATTTACAAGCCTCAGGAACAAGGATCAAGGCTAGAAAGAGGTGAAGCATTTAGGTGATAATACTGGCTATTACAAGGTTCTACAGTTCAGTCTGGCAGGGATGGAAAGCTATCAGGAGATGTCTCTGGAAAGGCCAGTGTGTTTGTTGCCCTTTTTTCTCCAGGCTTCACTAAAAAGGCCAGCTGAGATCACGCAGCTAAAAGCACAGGGTAAAGTTTCAGGTAAGGAAAAGACAGAAAGCATATGGATAAATCTGAAGTTTGCTGTTCAGCTGGGCCTGGTAACCTGCACACTGTAGCTTTCCGGGGCTGGATGAGATGCATCTGACCAGCCCCAAATGTCGGTTGCAGTCAAACTGGCATTACCTATGCCCATATGTGCATGTACACTTATGCATGTCTGTGTTTGGGGCCGATAAAGTACCAGAATAAACAATGCAGATGAGAGAAAGGTGCTGAAAACTAGCAAATAGTGACAGGTTGAATATAGGGTGGTGGTAGTAGTTAAAAACCAATAAGAAAGAAAAAAAAAATATTCTAGGTATTTGAAATCAAAGCATCCAATATTGATATTGACTTGATTGCTCTTTACAGAAATAGCTCATTTGTAGTGATTTTATTTTTGATTGCTGTGTCTGTCTTCTAAGGACAGTAATTTTGTGCTACTACCTTTATCAAAGGGTCACTAGACAAAGAGATCACAAAATAAAACATTTTTTAAAAGATTATAAACTAATGACTTAAGTCAAGAGGTTTCCACTGAAAAGACAACATTTTCCAACATCTTCTGTTCCACGTATTTCAGACGCTGCAGGATAACAACTCTCAGTAAGTACTGACTTATAAAAATAATGACCACTGTAAAATGATTTTCTGCTTCACTTGACTCTATAAGGCCAGTAATGTGTTTCTAATGAAGCATCCAGGGTACACAGCATCACCTTTTCTGGGACTCTGAGAAACAACCAGCCGTATGTACAGCAAGTGTCTTTGGCAACACTGTGTGGCCTTAACTGGAATTTCCATGCTGTTGTAGTTTTATGACTCAATCCTAATGTTATTTAAACATCATTTTTCTGTGTTTAATTTATTTATTGTCTCCAGCGGTAGACACAGAGGCTGGTGAGCTAAATTATATTAACATTTCAGAGTAATAATAGAAGAAAGCAATTATCTTTGGGCATAAAAATCATTTTAATTAGTCAGTAAAGTGGGAATGGACAGACAATGATGAATCATTATACTGTGGTTTAATCAGACAGGCAGAGAGCTGGTCTGCAAGAGAAGCTCAGGAAAGCATTTTAGCTGATTGAGTGAAATGTGAACAACAAGGAGAAATAGTCAACTTCTTTGAATCACTTTGCATCACCACTAAAATGAATACATTAGCCCATCATTTCTTTGAATTCATGGGAAGACTTAGAGCTTGCTAAAAGTTAATGGAACCAACACCTGTGGACCATTTGTCTGATCCTTCACTGGTGTTTTGTTCTTCCTCAAACCAACGCATATCAGCCTTTTTCTGCCACATGAGAAAATCTGCATGGAAGTTCCCCTCTATGGCAGTGTCATCTGACACTGCTTCCAGGTAAATCATGCATAATGCTAAATTTTGGCAGCAGCCTTCTGGGTATTTGCTATTTTCTGGACCTGAAGATGAGAAAAGAGATTTATATCTGAGACCACTTGTCTTACATGAGCGAGCAGACCTTTTTACCACTGTGAGCTGCTTCCATGGCCCTGTTTTATTCCTGCACCAATTTTCAGGTCAAACATAACACAGTGATCTCCTAATGTAATGAAAGATGAAACCAGATGGTATTGCAAACTCAGTGTAATTTAGGTGCTGCCTTACATAGTATCTATCATATGATAAACAAGATTCATTTGCATATTGAGACTCTTGATAGCTCTACACAGAGCCAAAATGGACTAGATAATTCATCATGATATTTTATCAGCATACAGAGGGGTGTGGGCTAATGCAGCTCCAGTGTATACATGCTACTCAGTCCAATGAAGGCAAAACCACAGCTCAATGGCAGCTCTTGGACGCTGGCACTTTGAGGCTGGGTGCCAGGGTGCCATGAGGCTGGGTACTGCCCAGGGGCTGGGAGCAACACGGGGGTACCCCAGAGTGGGCAGGGCAAGTTCATTCCTCATTTTTAGATGTGCTTACACCTACTGGGATGCCTTCCCCTCCCCACATGAGGTGCCTGGGCACCTTGCCATAACACGTGATAAAGCTAGGTACCTAAAAATGGGATTCAGAAAAGTGAGCATGCCAGCTGAGAGCCTCCTTGATTAGTCAGTAAGAAGCCCTGAGCAGAGTGGTTGGGGAATATCTGCATCTCACTGCGGTTTGCAACTTGAAAGTCCTGCCAAAGCTGGTCACCTGAATGACAGCTTTCTGAAAATTGATGGTTCTTTCTCCGGTTTCCTTTCCAGAGAAACTCTAGACATTTGCCTTGAAAGTTTGGCTTAGGATCTTCTAGATGACACTGGTAGCCACCAGAGTAGTATTTCTGGATTGGTATTCTCCATCTTGCTGGGTGGTGCCATTTCATTTTCCCGGGAAATGGCACCACTATTGAAATGGTGCCAAATGAAATGGTGCCATTTCATTTGCCAGAGAAGCTGGAGTGGAGATGTCAGCCTATTGGAGGGGAATAGTTGCTCCTTTATGGCATGACATGCAGGGTGAAAGTGTTAGGAGTCCATGGGGAACAACAATGACCACCAGTACATACACACTGGTCTCTGTGCTTGATGACACCAATAGTCATTTGGATGGGTTAGAACAATTCCCTGAGGAAAAAGTAATTAAATCTTAGTAGAAAAACACATATGTTTGCCTTTCCATACCTGGTGTTTGAAGACCTGTGTTAAGTAGTACATGGGTACTGTTTCTGGAGCTTATACCCTCTCCTTATGTTTTACAAATTATGTCCCCAGGAGAAACTCTCAGAGGCAGAGAGGGGCAGGGCGGCATCTGACAGACCGGGCGTCTGAAGGCCTATGGCAAGTTCCACTGAGGGCAGCTCTGAGAGACAAAAATTGTCTCCCAAATCAAAGGAGACATGAAGCGTGGAAAAAGAGTTTATTATGCAGCTGAGAAAGAGTGATCAGCATACTAGTCGTTAACTCCTAGAGGAGGCACTGGGGTTTGGAGGGAAACTGAACTCCCTTTTCAGCTGTGTAAAGTGGGATGGATAGACAGATAGATAGACAGATAGATAGATAGATAGAATCAACATTATAAAGAGGTTAACTGATGGCTGACTTTGAGACAAAGTAGACAGAGATACTCTGCTTCATTCAACGTTGAGACTATTCTGACTAAAGACAACTCTTCTCACATGGCTCCAGAGAGGGCCATTGGTAGCCCCTGTTGTCTAACTTACCTGAGAATAGCAAGATCATGGTGCCCAATCTCCAGCTGAGCTAAGTAGCACAGATGAATTTTAGCTGTGTTTCTCAATGAGTTTGTGAGAAATCTACAAACCAAGAGTTTACATCCCAGGACTATTGACCATTGTGGTGGCCACGGGGTTTTGGCTAACCCCCATTACAGCATCGGCCTGGCCCTGATGGCCTTATTGGGATGGCCTTGCTAATGAAGCCCCGCTGGTCCTGCTGTTGTCACCTGTGGGCGGCTGTCCTGCATTGCCTATCCACAGTGACTATTGGGGCCTGATGGCTGTTGAAGGGCTCCTCAGGGACTTCACAGTAGATGTGGCAAGGTCTATGGAGGTAGTGAGTTAATGTTGGATATATGGAGAATCAGTTAATGTTTGTGAAGTGGACACCGACAGTTCTGAGATCAGAACTGCTAGAGAGCTGATGACTAACAAGTCATTGGATTTTGTTTTCTGTTTGTTAATTATCTGATTTCTTTTAATTTATTCTTTATTCTTTGAACAATTTCTACAAGTTCTTCGTCTATAGCTTACCTGAGCATTTGCTGTTTCAGCAAATGCTTCTACTTAAACCTGCTGGCTAAACGGATGCGGAAAATGAAGGCAAAACAAGTGAAAATGCCAGCAGAGGAGAAAAAATATTTTCTCAGGTGGCATTTATGTTTGTTTCACCCTCCCAAGTCAATCTGTGAGCAACTAATACAGAGCCTGGGATGGTGGGAGAGCAGCACTGAGCTTCTGCAGGGCTGCTGGGTAGACTTTGCTGCTGCAGCCCAGCACGGGATGCAATCTCCTAGAAAAGCAAAAACCTGTTTTGTGCATGTATCTGGCCAATTAACTGCCAAATATTGGCAAATACTGGCCCATCACATCTGGTCTCATGTTATTCTGGATTCATATTTGCGTGATCTGCTAGTTCCGTCACAAAGGCAGCATGTGAAGTTCTTCACTCACGTTCAGTGGCATGACTCTCCCATCCCAAGCAGCTCACACTGGGCATGCCCACCTCCCAGTCCCCTGCAGGACATAGCACAAAGGCTGCACAAATTTGGCTATATCACCAAGAGCCTTTTTTTTTTCTCACTCTCTCTGCCTTGACTTGCTCTGTTTATTGAGCTTCATTGGCCAGGCACTAAGCAAACACTGAGTATTCAAGACCAGCCTTTGGTTTCTGCACATAACTGCCTGTGGGATCAAGCCCTAATTGAAAGAGTAATCAGGCATGACTTCTTGTGATTGCTTTTAATGACCTCATTCTAAGCCCCTCCAGAAGACAAAGGCAGCTGAGGTCTTTAGGCATCAAGGATGGTGCTTGGTGTCTCACGGTTTTGGTTCTTATGTGACTAGGCTTTCTGAGAGTTGATGTTTAAACCAAGTGACACAAACAACTTGGAAGTTAAGCAGTGATTAACTCTCTGCTCCCATACCCGGGGAGGCTATAGAACTTCGTTAAGAAGTATTTTAAAATGAATGTAACTTTAGTTGCTGCACACAGTGGGAGATAAGAAGCAGAGAGTGGATTTTGGATATGTTATTTACTATATATTCACATTTTCAGCTAGGAGGATAGCTGGGAGAAAAAAAAACAAACAACCTTTTATTCATCCTTTCAAGTTATAAATGAACATGGGTAATACAAAAGGAATTGAGTGAAGCATCCTCTCTTCTCCTTTTGATGCACAGAAATAAGCTCAAAAACTCACAGAGAGTTTATGAGGAGGTATGTTTATTCGCCGGCGGGTGCACGGGGGCTGGTGCCTCTAAAAAAACATGCACACAATTGCAGTCTTTTGTCTGCCTTATAAAGAATAAAACATTACATATTCATTAAGTTGCTCAATACACCTATACATAGGCATAACCTATCCCTGCTTCATATGGAAATTAGGTCTCTTCCCCCTGCGCCTGCGCAGTGTGCTGTGGTGGTGGTCTTCTGGTGGTCGACCCGCCATATTGTGTTGAAGTAAATACCTTTCCTCAGTCTTGCACTTTCCACCTCCTGGTTCTGCACGGTCTCCCTGGGGCTCTGGTTTATCTCTAAAGCACATAACCAGTTTGACTCAGTCTTCTTCCCCATCTCGTTCAGGTGTTTTGTTCTTCTTAATCCTTAAAACAGTTGGTTCTCCTGTATCTAAATTGGTTCCCCTGTATCTATTTTGCAGTGCTTGCTTTACTAATTTAACTCAATAGTACTGTGGTTAAAAATTTACACTGCTTTGTTTCACTAAACTAACTTAATAGCATTGTGGTTAATTTTTTATTTAAAAAACCAAAACCCAAAGCTATGTGTAACCTTTCACTTTAGCCCCCCATGGATGGTCTCTACTGTATTGTCCTTCCCCCCTCTCATTTGCCTCTGTCTCTTATTCCAGTCTTTATTCCCCTGATTTTGTGTGCATATCTAAGATGTGAGTTGTATGTAAAAATACCAATGTATGGTATTCAGATGATATCACGTATGTGCAAGGCAAAGCAGTAGAGAACGTGGACAGTGCTGGGTACTTAATGTACAGGAGCAGACTGGCGTATACAGATTGGAGGTCAATATTGTTTCTCACAGCTGACTATAAACTATTGATATTTACTGTGGCTACAAGGTTTTGAAAACACAAATAAAGAGTAAAGAACCTTTATGAGATCTCTGCCTGTCAGGGGTTTATTAACAGAAATGCAAAATTCTGTGTGGCCATGTAGCTTATGCAACCCTACCACAGTTAAAAAAATGGAAACGTTTGAAGTACTGAGGACTGTGGAACATTGGCTTTAATGGCAGAAGTTAGTCAGCACTGTACCTGCTGCTTGTGCTTCTCAGCCCATTTAGTTGTAGATAGTTTTGGACAGAACAGAATAGTATTATTTATTTTGTCACATCTACTTGTTTCTAAGGACAATTTAGCTGGACACATGTAATGATGTATACATACTCCAAAGCCAAAATAATATTAACCAGTGCTCTGCCCACTCACTCTCTGCTAATGAATCTCATAAAGTTGCTTTTCTCCCAGCCCCTAACTACTGCTCAGCAAGGAGAATGGCCTTCCCAGCAGCATATCTGCATGAATCGTAGCAGAGATGGAAACAGATTTCTATTATACTCACAGAAAAAATGTTAAAAGTGAAATTCTGTTATAGGCAGATGATAACGTTCTTTTTGCCAAAAGAACCCATGCTTCATTTTCTGCTTCATTTAATGAATGTTATAAAACAATTCCACATAATTTTATGAGCTAACTTTGCAAACCAACAAAAATCTGTGACTGTATTTTATGCTAGGCTTTGAGGATTAATTTTCCTGAAGTGTGCAGATACCTCTATGTCCAACAACATATCTTTTCCATAATTTCTAGTGGTGAAAGTACGTATTTGAGGAGCAGGAGCCAGGGATTTTCTGCTTTAGCCAAGGCTTTTGGCATTGGCTCTGGAAGAGCATCTTTACTCTCTCACTTTCAAATAGACAGCTGTGGAAGGTAGCAAAAAGGAGAGAGCAGAAAGACAGATAAGCAAAAGAAAGGCAAAAAAGGAGGCCTTAATTCTCCTGAAGCATATGAACTATATAGGCTCTTTTGCTCCTTTCTATATTTTTCCTGACCAGTGAAAACTGAAAACTCTTTTCGGTTCTACCCATTGTCCTCCTCTTCCCTGCTGTCTTAGGAAGAAAGTGGCTCTGATTGGCAATTCTTTCCCCATGATTTGCCATGGGATAAATCTGACAGTTTTTAAGTGATCAGAATATGCCTGGATTTCTTTTCACCGTAGCTGTCTTCTCATTTTGTCATGATTCTTCAGCTTTTCCTATCCCAGTTTTTTCTATAGTGGTGAAGAATACGGAAAAGTTAGGTTTATTGCTCATTAAATAGGATTCTCCTATTTCTGTTGGATAGTTAGTGGAGAGGAGAGCTGGTAAAACAGATTTGGAGAGCATAGGTGGCTGATTGAAATTCTGGACTTATTTAGCTGCTGTATAACTGACCTGTATTATCAGAATTAGCGCCCAATGCTGTCATGGAAAATAAAATTCCTAGAAGCATTATTTTATAGAGGCCTTCAAAGTATCCTTCTTTAAGCAGCAATTATTCTGACTGGCAGTTGTCCCTCATTATAAATACACTATTCAGAGCGTGTCATTGTTTCTCCAAGGGGGAGGGAAGTGGTGGCATCTACAGCTGACCTGAAATGCCCAAGTTAAGGTAGGTACTGGGAGAAGAGCTGTGGGCATTCAGCTGGTATTCTTTGCTTACTGACTGATAAGATACAAGGTATAACTTCTATTACCACCACACTGGGGGGGCCAATCTAGCATCCCTAACTCAGAGCATGTACAGTGGTTGCTCCAAAGTGCAGGACAAATAAGGAGAGTGGGAGTGCTCACTGTGAGTGGCTGCTGATGACCTTGCTGTCAGCAAGGCTGGCTCTGCTCCGTTATGGCAGCAGCCTAAAGCTGCTCAAGATGCTTGTGGTTCTGTGACAGAGAAGGACTTGATGGAGGGGAATCTGTGCAGCTATATGGCATGGCTGACTTGGGCACCTCTGCTGAGTGGAACAAGTTCTGGGAGTTCTTATCCCATCCCCTCTTTCTCCTGTCCCAGTGCCAGTGCACTGCCAGCCTGTCAGCTCGGGGACAGCAGCACTGCCTTTCACTCCTCCTCTCCTTTCCTACCCCAACTACAATTTCCCATCTTTCTCTTTCCATACACATGAAAACCATTTTCTTTTCACTTAGTCAGAGCAGAGCAGAAATAACAATTTAGCTCTACCTTAGCTATGTGCTCCTCAAGTGTGTATGTCCTGAAATCTCTCCGTTAGGGTATCATGATCTTAAATGATGTCCAAACAATGGCACATTTCAATTTAAACTATAGCCATTATGCATAGAACATCTGTGCTCTCCCATTAAAAAGCTGTTCCTCATAGCCACACTTCATTATGCCAATCTGTGGGGTTTTTTTTTTCACAGGCTGAGCATTTTAAAGGGACATTTACAACTTAAAAAACTCGTTTGTAGTAGTAGAGGAGCAAGGCCAGCTGTCTTGGTATGCCAATACACTGATACATAGACTGAGTTTTCCAGGCTGGCACAGCTCTTCTTTGTCAGAAGGACGTCTAATTCCCACACAATTCATGTGTTGGTAGGTCACATTTTTGCATTTATAGTTCTAATGGTTTCCTGTTTTTTCTGTTTGTCTGGAAAATTTCAGTATCTTCATTATGTTTACTCTCAGCTCAGCTCTGTATTGTCAGCTTGTTGGTACTTTTATGAGTGAGGATACCTGGTCTTTGATATACTTCTTAGGTAAAGTTAATCTCCTCTAACATTATTTACAGTTCCCCATCTAGTGAGTTATCTCATCCTTAGGCTTAGACTGGAAACTTTTCTACAGCTGTTCTTGAAAAAAGAGCATTGTATGGGTGAAAAAGTCTAACCAGCCAAGGGTGGGATGCTCCCAGGTCAAATGGTTCTCTTTTTCATACTTGAATCCACCCTTCTTTTGGGCTTTATGAAAATAATAATAATCACAAAGGAATACAGATTTGATGGCTCAGTGTTCTCGCAGCAGCTTGCCTTCACCCAGGCTCATAAACTGGAGGAAGTGGAAAGCTCTGAGAAGGCAAGAGAGAGAGAGTTTGTTTTCCCTGTGGTTTTAACGGCAACACACTGGACAGAACATTGCAAAACTCTGTTAAATGGATTGTACTTAGCAGAAAGAAACAATGAAAGGAATACTTTCCCAAAAAGCCCAAAGAAAAAATTCAGTGAGAATTTCAAGTGCTACAGTAACAAAACTTTTTAAAAGGACTTAATTCAGTGCATTGGACTGAAAAATATTGAATAATGCAGTGAAGCTCTGCATGGATAACTGAAGGAGGATTGAAGCGATTAGCATAATATGTTTTTCTCATTCAAAGAGTCTGTGTTTTTGATGGGGTTTTACCAATTGGAGGAGCAGTGCTCTGTGTTAGTTGTTTGTGCAGGTAATAGCTGCCCTCATTGCCACATCCTCTGCCCCATCTTATCTCCCCCAGCATAACATCATATTGCTTCTACCTGGTGAAGCATGAGTGTGTTTATGAGCACTCATTTGCCAGAAAGGAGGAGGTTATTATGAATCCAACAACCATCAAATGTAGCAGAAGTCGTGGCAAACTGACTAACCCTTCCCTCTCTGCCACAGGATACAGTGTGATCTGGACTCTGGCTTTTATGTGAACAATAAAGTTCTTTGGGAAAGTTCCCAGACAAGGGAGTAAGTTACTCTTAGCTGTTCTTTTCAGAAGATGATTTCAAACCTATTAAATTTTGGATTTCTAATAAGCTTAGTGTAAAATTCTGGAGCTTATTAATCTTCTCAGCCTCTGTGCTGGATAAAATAGGAAAGAAATGCATCCTACAGATGGGATCTAGCATTTTTTTCTCTGAAGGAACATTAACCTTTTGCGAACTGCTATGTCTTTAAGCATGCCAAATCAAGAAAAAAAGCACTGCCAACAATATAATTGCTTCTTTTAAAGAGTATTTTCCTTTTTGCAGATTAGTATATTCTAGGTGAAACAACAGAGCAGTTAACCCCAGTCATTGAATATCTATGAATATTGATACAGAACTTGTTACTAGCTATTTTTATTTACCCTTTTCCTGACAATTGATCATATGCTCTGTGGGAGTTTTAGCAGCTGATTGCATGTTGCAGAAGTGTCCCCAGATGCAGGATGCACAGAAACTCTTGGGTAAATTTAGCTAGTGGTAGAATTTAGCCTTTAAGATCTCTGTGCATTTTTTAGTAATTAATCATGATTTTAAATCTCTATGGGCATTTCACAGTAATTAATCATGGTGAGACAAACATCTCATTGACAGCAAGCAGCTCCTCTCCTTCTGAGAAGCCAGTTATTCACAGTCAGTACATGATCTATCTCATGCATAGGTGGTGTGAAATGGATCTGTGGATCTGAAATAGACTTGGGCAGCAGGGAGCAGTAGTGTGACATACAGTAAGGGAGAGTGTACTGCAGTATTCGGAGACTAAAATAAATACATGACAGTGACCTTACATACAGCTGGAAATATTTGGTACCTAAAGTATGTCTGAAGTGAGACAGGTTGGAGTGCTAATTCTGTGGATGACTCTGAAGACACTTCAAGTTTTGTAGAAGAGGCTGCTGCAGCTGAACTCCTGGGGTACGCTAGCTCATGTCTTTGCCTTTGCCTACAGTATAATATATCCAATAAGAAGAAAAAGCTGAACGGAATGAAGAGGAGGCACATTCATTTATTCAGATTAGCCAGCAAAGTGAGAAGTATGGCTTGATGCCAAAATAAAGCTACACAAACCATCCTCTGAGAGAAGGCATATGCAGAGGAGGTTCTTGGAGCATTGAGCCATGTGGAAGAGGATGGGCAATACAAGAGGGTCTTGCATGCTGTCAAGTGTGCTGCCTTGTAAGTCCTTTTTCACTGCAGTGCTCCGGTTAGTGTCCCACCTTTCAGTGCCTGGAGGACTTTGGTGCTTCCTTAGTTCTGGCACCAGGCCACCAAGCAAGAGTGCAGACCCAAAGTAAGACTGTGGTGACTTGCTCTAGAGACGTGTGAAACCTGGCACTGGACAGGGAGAACCTTGAGGGAAAAGAGATCTGTGATTATCAGTCTCCGTGTGAATTAACAGCTCTGTAGTCTACACACTGCTTTCTGCTGCAAACAGGAGATGAGAGAGGCAGTGCTTGAGGAAGCCTTATTTGCATAGGAGGAAACCTCTGAGTATTTGCAACAGGGAGATATCTGGGCTGCTTTTTATTTTTAAGGAGAGGGATATTATTACTTGCAGGTGAGTGTATAAAATGTTTTTCTCCCTTTACTTCTTAAGGCAATCACAAAATTCTCGGTTGTTTCAAGAGAATCAAGACCAAGCACTGAAAAGGTTTGCAAGAGCTGGTAGTTACGACGAGGGGTAATGGGTTCAAACAGGAAAAGGATGGATTTAGATTAGCGATAAGGAATAAATTCTTCACTATGAGGGTGGTGAGACACAGGAACAGGGTGCCCAGGGAAGTTACAGATGCTCCATCCCTGGATGTGTTCAAGACCAGGTTGGATGGGGCCTTGAGCAACCTGCTCTAGTGGGAGTTGTCCCTGCCATGGCAGGGGGTTTGGAACTAGATGACCTTTGAGGTCCCTTCCAACACAAACCATTCTATGATTTTTCTCTCCTTATCTCCCTCCCTTTCTTCATCGCTCTTCCTCTTTCCTCCATAAGACTGCTGCCCTGTATGAACTTCCATCATTTCCAAAATACCCTGAACAGCTTTCTGGGTGTTGCGTTGTCTCCTCCCTTATGATCTCCAAATCACTAGGTCTTCCTGAAGGCCAAATACTTGTACAACAATGCACAGCGCTTAATCTTCCAGCCAAAATGCCCTATGTACATTACCAATGCTGTCATTGCCCTTCTTACAACACTGCAATTATCAGTGGAGCACTCTACTTGGGCACCTAGAGATCAGATGCCCAGGGTGAGTGACAAAAGCAGCTCAGCAGGAAATCAGTGGCATGTTTCATTGCTTAACCTGATAGAGTAAACTGCAAAATTCACAAGATTTTCAGAGTGTAGTGGGTCTGGCTGAGCTGGGTCTGTTTTGTGCTGGGAGCTAGAAGGGTACTGATAACATATCTGTGTTGTGACTACTGCTGAGCAAGGATCCCAGCATTCACCCCTCCAGTGGGATGGGGTGGGCAAGATCTTGGGAGGGGACACAACCAGGACAGCTGACCCAAACTGACCAAAGGGATATTCCATACCATATGACGTCAGCTCAGCTATAAAGCTGGGGGGAAGGAGGAGGAGAGGGGGGCCGTGCCGTTGTCCTCCAGAGCAACCGCTACGCGTCTTGGAGCCCTGCTTCCCAGGAAGTGGCCAAACATCGCCTGCTGATGGGAAGTAGAGAATAAAACTTTGTTTGCTTTGCTTCCGCGCGCGGATTTGCTTGGCTTTGCTTCTATTATTATTATTAAACTGCTTTTTGTTTTCTNATAAAATAATAAATAAATAAATAATAATAAATAAAAAATATATAATAATATATATTTAAACAAACACTAGAAGGAGTATGGAAAGAAACTGGTAAGCAGTCTAAAGGGAAGAAAGTCATTCTGTACTGAGGGAACAGTGCTACCTGCTGGAACGGGATGTGGGTTGGTTGGAGCAAAATTGGCTTCAAATAATCTGAAAGTGAACTGAAGCAGAAAGACCAAGGGAAAGTTACTGTACTGCTGCCATTTCTAGAGCAACTAACTACTCTGAAGAAAAACTCTCAAACCCTGCAAGGTATCCTATGAGCACAGTAGCTTGGCTGGATGGACCCATCTACTGTCTGTTGTGCAACCCAACTGTCCCACCCCTCTATGCCTGCGAGAGATGGTCATCAGTCTGAACCACTCCAGTGACTGGAAAGCAGATCGGCTTGAAATATGATGTGGAGTAAATCTTTTCCCTTTTTGAGCTTATCTCATGCTAGGATTCCAGGACTGTCTTTATTTGTCTGGATATACTACAGTTGTTATCTCTGAAAAAGGGCTGCCTTTCTGGGTTTGAATATCTCTGCTGCTTCCTCCTAGGTAAGGAGTCTTTTTGTGCAGTGACATTCATTATTACAAATGTGTTAAAATTACCACATATATTTCTAAGGCAGCTATTATGAATCTGTATATTATTACTTGGAATGTGAATAACACAGAAAGAGTTTTAAAATGGTGATGCACTGGCAGAAGATACAGTAAATTCAGACTCTTGGCTACTGCAGCTTACAAGTTATCTTCACCAAGCTTAGTTTACCAATATGTGTCAGTGTGCAAATCAGTCTGGACATAATTTTTCAGGCATGGGGAAAAGAGACAGAATCAGTGTGGAAGTGCCCCTGCATCATCCTGCTAACCAATGAAATCCTGTTCCTGATCAGAGTGATGGGAAACTTCCCATCTTGAGCAGAGTGATATCTTGGGCAGTGAATCTCAATTTTCATGATGAGCTACTGAAGTTACGCATAAGGAAAAGCTAAGGTAGAGCTTAGAGGCTCTGTCCCTCAGAAGAAAGCATCTAATTATTCTTCAGCTTCACAAACACAAATATCCCAGAGTTATGGCTCAGGCAGATCAGTTCTCTTGCATGCCAAACACACCAAAAAGGAGGAGAGGCATTTAGCACACAGCTCAAAGGAGCCATTCCAAGTAATAGAAATCCTGTTCATTCCCTTACAGAAAAATGTTTATAAAAATTTTCCGAAGATGAAAAAATCAAATTAATCTAATAAATCAAAGGCTTTTGCATGTGTCACAAATGTGACAATGCTGAGATCGCACTCATGAGGAGATGTAGGGGCACAGAAACTGATGAGCTTCTTTGCTTGGATTTTTTCCACTTAAAATTAGGGTCAATTAGTAGACAAAATAATGAGCAGATGGCTATTCTGAATGATCACAGTTTGATTTGGATACTGGTAAGAAGCCAAGATAAATGAGTTTCACTGTTGTGCCTGGGACTCCAGACCCTACTGTATTAATACCACTGTGCCATTATCATGCTGACTCTGAGAGATGCCATGCTCAGACAGTCCTAGATGGAGAGAGCAGATGATACACTGTCAGCTTTGTCTGGCTGCCAGATGCCTTTTGCAAGGTACAAGTTCTATAGCTGCCCTCATCCAATGCTTTTTTTTACCAGCCTTTCCTACTCTGTTTCTTCTCATTCCTGTCTTTCTTTTTGCCCTCTGTTTAAGGAGTCTTTGGTTTAGCTAGTTCAGACTGAGTCTTTCAACACCTCCAAAATGTCAGGTAAAAGCAATATATTACACAGATTAGCACTGGCATCAGACTGGCGGTTTTTGAGGTGGCTGACAGTTGTGCTGTGCCTAAATTTCTCTAACAATGAGACTACAAGTAAAACTTAGAAACCAAAGCTAAGCTTTGTTTTTTTTCGTAGTTTCTTTTCTTCTGTTGTATATGCTTCATTTGTTTGTCTTCAAGAAAGCAGGATCAGGTCACAGTAACATCTCCAGGCTATGTTAATAAGCTTTTCTCTTTTTCAAAATCTTGTCAACATCTTCTGAAAATGGCACACAATTTATAGAAATTTTGACACGTGTATTCATAGGATTCCTCAGTGATGATGGATTTAAGTTGGGTAAGGTTTAATAACCTTACCCAAGGGTTAACCTGAGGGCTACGAGGATGATTAAGGGACTGGAACACCTGCCTTATGAGGAAAGGTTGAGAGACCTGGGGCTTTTTAGTCTGCAGAAGAGAAGACTGAGAGGGAATCTAATTAATGTGTATAAACATATGAGGGCTGGGTGTCAAGAAGAAAGGGGCAACCTCTTTTCGCTTGTGCCCTGCATTAGGACAAGGGGCAATGGATGCAAGCTAGAGCACAGGAAGTTCCACCTCAACATGAGGAGGAACTTCTTTACTGTGAGGGTTACAGAGCACTGGAACGGGCTCCCCAGGGAGGTTGTAGAGTCTCCTTCTCTGGAGACTTTCAAGACCTGTCTGGATGCATTCCTGTGTAACCTGCCCTAAATTCTATGGTCCTCCTTGGCAGGGGGGTTGGACTCGATGATCTCCAGAGGTCCCTTCCAACCCCTAACATTCTATGATTCTATGAAAACGCCTTATTTACTTGTCCAAGGTGCAAAACATCAGAGATGAGAGGTTTTACCTCTGCGTTTTAGGAGACACTTAAAAAAATGCAAAAGGAAAAGAGAAATTCAGTTACCTGTCATTTCAAAATAGCAAAGACTGGATTGCAGTAGCTGGTGATTACTATTGCCGTTGCAGTGAGCAAGGGAGAGGGTTCTTTATATTCCTTTAAACGTGGCTATTCAGGTGCTGAACAAACACAGTAATTAATATAAATAAAATTTTGCAAGGAAAATGCATGGAATTCTCTTTAAATCTTCTAGACCAAAGACTCTGTTACTTTACTCTTTTGGTAAGACCCAGCCAACTCATTTCTTGTTGAGCCACTCCATACTCAGTACGCGTTCATCAAACTGAGATATTTGTGGAATAACTTTGTACAAAGCAGGGCAGACAGAACTCTACCTCAAGAAATGCTTAGATTTCCACAAAGAATGTCACATATAAGAGATTATTAAAATAAAAATCTAAGCAAAACCACATGTTGTAGGAACTTCTCTGTGTGAACTATGAAGAAAAGTTACAGTGCAGTCACATCAAGTTCTCTAAGCAAATTCTGACTTTTCTTCTTGGTTTAGCTCCTGCATGTTGTTATTACCTACATTAAAAAAAAAAAAAAAAAGGGTTATAAGTACTCTAAAATATTGCAGTGTGTCTATAACATGAACTATAACAGAAATTTGGGTATTGCAAATGCACAAGGTCTGCCATACCTATAAGTTATGTACATTCATCAAAGACATTACAGAGACTGAATGACCTTACTTCAGACATGGTCCTTTGATGCTGTGAGCTGACCTCCTTCAAAATTCTTCTGCTTCAGAGTTAAAGATGTGCAGGAGCCAGTTGCCACAATGTCAGAACACTATCCCTAACAAGTACTTGGAGATACCGTTATCACTTAGTGGAAAAGTTTAACAGAGTCAAGCGAAGGTTGTGATACATCACCTCTCTTTAGCCCTTAGCAAGGAATCCACTTCATTTCCATAAATTCCGCATAAACAGGCTCCGTGCAGGTAGATGCAGAGGGTCTATTGAAATGAAAACAGCCATGACCAGAGAACTGGAACAACTGCAAGAAATGCTCAAATCCTTGCACAAATGAAATGTGGATCCTTGGTTACTCTCATCGCTTTTCATGCCAGCTTATGGTAGGCTAATGCCTGCAGCCCTATAGTATCTATGTGTCACTGCCTTGAAGGCATTAACATCTAGAATACTGACCAGACTTGACACTAAAAATCTAGGTGGGTCATATGTTATCCCCTGTCAGAGTGGCAAATTTAGTTCTTAGTGATGTTTGGATATTACCAGTTGCTATTTCTGATTACCTTTTCTTTTATAAAATGAATGCCCATATGCGCTACAGCACTTAAGTAAGAATACCAAAATTTCTAAGGAGAAATATCTGTCCAGTAGGTGCAGACTAAGGTGTGTACAACCCACAGATAACAGGGATATGTGTCATCAGTGATTTTAACTGCACAATGTTGAAAATTCACCCTTTAGACAGATGAAGTACAGCTCCAGTGGAAGTAATTTAAGTCTTTGATCTTTCAGACCTAGCCTTAACTTTACCTCCATTCTCCAGACAATGAGCTGGCAATGCTTAAAAGTCCTTTTATTTTGTGTTTTTGGCCCTGGAGACTGAAATTTTCTGCATGTTTGTACCATAAGAGGGAAAACAGACTTACCTGGCTTTTTGAATTGAAGTTTCCTTGTTTTCTACTATCTCTGTAAAATCATCTTCCATAGCCCTCTATTTCTTATATCATTCATCTCAGCCCTCTGCTCTTCGTATCATTAATCTGAACAGTGTACCTGATTCAAAGTTAATACAGTCCCACCCAAAAGAGTATGTTCAGATCCATTGCATGCTCAGCATCTTGGAGGATTGCCCTTATGATGAAAGGAGAAGTTAAACTTTTCCAGGGTGAAAAGAGAGCTATCAATCTGTGAGAAATTCTAAGCTGGATATGCTGGATTTTGTTAGTGTTTCTCTTTTCTGGGCCAAGTCAAGGTTTGGAACATGCCACTGATTTATTGCTTTCATTAACATGATGGAACACAACAAGTAGAGTGCTGCTGTTGAGTTTACTGCATCTGTCCTGTAATGCAATACCCAGCCATTACCAGAGGTAATTAGCATGTTTGAGGCAATATATTAATCCACCACAAATGCATTTTAAAAGGAAGAAGGCAGTTATATTGAGTGCTTTTTGACTTTCCCAAAGAGTCTAAAAGCTTTTTAAAGGAGTAAAAAAATGTTCACACTAGAAGAGCTGAATCAGGGCTCTTCAGGAAAACATTGTTATGGATGGAGAATTGCTGTGAGCAAAGCAGTAACATGCGAAACCAAATGGCATAAATTTAAATCCATGGATACCAACACTATAAGAAAAAATTCTGGTAACATCATTCATCCACAGAGCCTCTACATGTTACAGCTTGTACAGGAAGACCAATAGCATGGCAAAAGGTGATGGAGGGCTGAGCCCTGAACAATCTGACATTTTGAATCTAATGTACCATTGAGTAGTGAAAAAAAGAGAAGTCAGGGTGGATGAAGGACAAACACATATGATATTTCTTTTCTTGCAGTTAACAAAGAAAAAAGGAAAGGTTTCTCTTATTTGTCACAGTTATTTTGGCACAAACTAACGACTGAGGAAAGTTGTCAGAGTTGCTCACAGAGGTATCCAGCTTGAGAACTTGGAATTAAAGTAGTAGGTCTAGGTGCAAGTTTGAAAGTAGCCCAAGATGATCTGCCACCTGCAATCTTGGGCCTGATGCAGTTCAAGTGATTTTGTGCATGACCTTGGCAGAAAGTTTAGCTACTCAGAGCAGCTTGTTGTACTCAAACAACAGGGCAAGTGAACACCAAGTACATTTTTTCTGTATCATCTCCCACCTATGTTACTCTCAGTTCTTATTGTATTCATCTTCTGTGGAAAATATGGCTGCTTTTATCAATCAGTGATGAGACTTTCTGACACTTTAAGCATGTTTATTTCCCCTTCCAGTGCTAAGAGAAGACACTATCTATGGACATACTGTACAATGTGAGTGTACAAGCAAGTCCTTGTTCAGTTTCCCCAGTTCTCAGCCACTCTTCTCTCACTATCCATCTCAGAGACCTCCTCAGGGTTCTCAGGAAACCTTGCCTGCCCTGCAGTTCCATTTTGGGCTTCCACCCTACCTAAACTAGGGAGGATGGAGGAGTAAAAAGGTAGAAAGGATCTCAAAGTTTACTTGAGTGCCACCCTGGCATGGAGTTGAGTAGATGGCCAGTGTGTGCAGACCAGCCAAGTGTTCTGAAGTGCACTGGGGGATTGTTTGTTTTAGCCATCAGGTCACCTGGGGCACATGCAGACCTCAGGGCATGAAAGCAGTACAGAAAGTCAGTCCATTCCAGCAAGAGGTTGCATGTCTAGGAACAGAGCTGGGAAGCTGCAGTGACAGGATGGACTAGTCTGCCCTGGGAAACTGTGCCCCTGAAGGAGATAGGAGGCATCAATTCTCACCTGGACCTGAGTTTCCTTGATAAAACTGTGGCCAAAGTGCAGATGGGATCCTTGGGCATCTGCTAATGGAAATGTCCAAGAAGACTTATTAAAACACTGAAAGAATCAGAGAAAAAAGAATAGTTTGAGGAGGTCAGTCTGTTGAGCATACCAAAGGAATGGTTGAGGAATTATTTGTTCATTAACACCTATGGAGGGAACAGCTATTGTAACAGGGGGTTCTCAAACCAGCAGGAGAGTGGAACACTAACATCCACTAGCTGACCGCTGACAAAATTCAAAGTCAGGACAAGCAGTTTATTTTTTTTTCTGTAGTCAGATCAAATATCTGCTGGAGTAATTTATAAGAGGTTGCAATAACTTCCTTTTCCCTTGGAATGTTTTTGAAACAAGTAGTTACCTGAAGGGGTGCTCCACAACTTGATAGTTTTAACCAGCATTCAGTAGCTTCTGCTTGCCAGTTAGAAGAGAGGAGCTTGGTGGTTCCTCAGAATCTGCTGAAGTTGCACAGTCATTTCGGATTGAAAAAATGCAAAGGATGTAATAAAAGTATACTAATGTTTAAATATCAGCCTGATCTAGCTACTGCCACAGATGCCTAGATGTTGATGACCATCACCAACTAGGTGTTGATGTTACACTGTGCCCACTGCAAAGGAGTTTTTGCTTCTTGCTTGTGTCTATTTTGTTCATATACATACTGTAATGGAAATTTCTCTTCCCATGCCATCATTTGCCTCATGGTGTTTGGCTGCAATATTATGCTAAGGAAAAATATTCTAGAGAATATTACATTTGTTCTTTCCTGTTTTTGTAAGATATTCTCATCCTGATTGATAGCCTATTATTTTGATAGCACAAAGTGGAGGAGCTGGTATAGAGAATTCATCTGAAGACAAAACCAGAAGGTGATTTTGTGTGTTTAAAGTACTCTGATACTAGAGTGGCAAGTGTGGTAAGAAGGCCAACGCTGAAGAGAATCCAGAAGAATTTATTTTATCATGGTAAACAACTGGCAAATCTACAACCATGCTTAGTTATGTAGTATAAGTAAAACTATAATAGTTGCCATTTATGTACTCTGACTTGAAAACAGGCTGTTTTGCCATTTCCGCGTAGGCTGATATTGTGTATTTTCCATACAAGATTAGTTTTTCCCTCCACATGCCACCTCCTCGGAATCAATCAAAGAGATTATTCCAAAGTGACCTTGTTGTAATAGTATGCATATTAAATTTACACATAACCTCAAATAAAGCACAGGTTTGCATTATTGAATGTATGAGTAGAGCAAGCAATAGCAGTATTAATTTTATTTAATGTTATGCCTACTATATTGAGCTAGAAGATAGGAAGACTTACTATCCATTTCAAGGGAAATTATTGCAGTTTGATATGAAAATTCTCAGCAGTTTATATTTTTTTAATCTGTAGCATAATGATGGAGAAATAACATAACAAAGCAAATTTCACAGGCCATTGCAATACAGCCATTAGGGGTCTGGTTGCCTTGTGGAGGCTGAAGGTAACAGTGGGGCTGGACAAAGGTTATAATGGGTTTAGCCCAGACCCTGCAGCTCCCCAGGATGGCCTTGCTGTTTTGGGGCTGGGAGGTCCCATCTGTTGGTGTGGATCAGAAGCAGTGAACTCAAGGTGAGGGGACTGCAGCCACAGCCTGCCTGGGAGGTCCTGCATTCCCCAAGGGATGGGGTTGCCCCTGCCTGTGCTGGTGGGTAGCTGGCCCTGAGACCTGGCAGCTGAATCCCAGGAAGAGGGATGCTCTCAGCACCTTTACAACAGCAAGGAGAAATGGGCAAAGCACAGGCACGTCTATGGAGCTATAACGTAGTGAGCTTTGGGGTAAGAATTTCTTGGTGCATATATAAAGCACCAGTTTGCATTATTGAATGTGTGAGTAAAGTAAGCAGTAGCAGTATTAATTGTATTTAATGTGGTCCATTCCTTACAGTCCAATGCTCTATGAAGCCACGGAAGTACCTACTGGGTAACTCTTCTGTTGCACCACACTTCTGATTATTTTAGCACAGATATTTAAATGACAATTTCCTCTACCACTATGGATGTTGACATTTTCTTTTGCATTTTCCTCATTTAGTCTGAGGGGAACTTTGGGTAATGAGTCTAAGCAGTGCATTTAATTCTGGCACATATCTGTCTGAAGCTGAGGGTGATAAGAAACGATCTTCTTGGTGTGCAGCCTGCTCCCAAGACCAGACTCTCCACTTCCCAACTGGTTTGTGGTTGTACATTCTTGGACAGTGAAACCCTCACCAGTATCAGGTGGGGGATGGAGCAGCGGCTGGCCAACTCGGATGCCCACTGGCAGCACAGTGGGGACTAAGCCACATGAAATCCTTGTCCCAGTGCCACCAGGTTTTAGTTCCACTCCCTAGAGAGCTCTGCTTCCTCTTCTTCTGCCTGGGGACACACTTCTTCTCATGGCTCCCTCAATTTAAAGGTGCTCCTCAGCCCTCTGCCTGGGGCAGATGAGTGCCAGGGACACGTGGCTTTGAGAAAGGACACGGGCGTGCCTTTCTGAAATCACCCATCAGGAGCCACAGAGTATAATGTACTCTGTATGTTTGAGTACTGGGCATTTCAATCTTTAAGCTTTGAGTCCCCATGTGAAAAAGAATCCTATTTTCACAGATCTAGACTTGTGACGCCAGTGAAAAAGCAATTACATAGCAAAACACATATGAAAATGATGACAGTCATCTATCTTTCTGAAGCTTTTTACAGTTTTATTCAGATTTATTGAAGGCTCTTGCCCTAAATGGGATCTTTCTGTAAATTCACTTCATCTGCCAGAATATCAAGTCATCAGAATGTCCTCAATGATGAATCATTAGAACATCATTAAAACGTGGTCCTTAATATCAGTCACGGTCACAGGAATGCAATAATCGAAGCCATGGCAGCACACTTAGAGCCATCTAAACGTTTTTTGAAAGCTAATACACTTTTCACTTAATTACATTTTCAAATTATACAGCTATTTTACAGTGATTCATTGTAATTATCATCTGTATTTAATTTAAAGTAAAAAAATGTGCATAATCATCTTTGGCATAAACACACTTCAGTCAGTGGGTTTGTGGCAGGGTGAAATTAACCCCACAAAAAGACGTTTTCACAACTCAGCTTTTCCATACAAAATATTTGTTAAAATACTCCCAACATGAGTACAAAAATGTGTATTAAAATGTACACTAGTACAAAAATGTGTAAAAATTGTGAATAATAGTAGCTATGCATAGCTACGTACAAAATACCTTCAAATTTGCCAGAAGAAATGCCCAAATATAACGATTTTGGGTCAGAAAAAACAGTGCGACTTAAACTCCCAGTTTATAGGTATCTGTGTTAGTAAAAGCATTTTTGACAGCTTCTTCAGGAGCAGCTTATATCTTTATAATGAGTCATCACCTGCAAAGTGAAGCACATCCACTAAATGTTCCTGAGCCTGAACTGTTATGCAGTTGGCTAGTAAGGACTACCCACATTGAGTATCTAAGCATACAGGAAAGTAAGCAGAAGCCAAAGGTAACACCAACAAAATCATATGCCAAGTTCAACTTAAGCGTAAGAAAAAATGAGATGTGGTGGGGTTGATTGTACAATGTTTTTTTGGATAAATCCCACTGATTTTAATAGAACTGGATAGACTCTATCCAAAGACAAGGTTTGGTGAAATCTAAAACATATATTACCTCTTCATTACTGGTATTTACTACAGCAGTTTATAAAGCTTGAATAAAAACAACCCCACACCCAGCATAAACATGCCTGAGGTGAAGATCAGTGACCTTTCTCCGGAGTGTCCTCTGTTCACTTTTCATGAAGGGGTTCCACTGGGCATCTTCTGTTTGGGTTACCTCAAAAAGTACCATGTTATCAAAAATGTATGGCTGGCTTCCAAACAACAGCTAGCCTAATGATGATTCAAGGTGGATAACTCTGTGCTGATACAAATAAGAATAGTTCTAGTCCTGTATCTTGTCATAGTGGACCTGCTGCTGTTGTGACAGCTTTTTGTCTAGTGGTTTTATCTGCTAACACTTGAAGGGAATTATTATCCCAGATTATCTGCAGCTGAACACTTTTAAATCAATGGAGTTACAGAAGCAAGAAGTTTTTCTTGTTATTATGGTTATTTGTGCTATTGTAGCACTTGAGAAAGGACTGAAACTTCATTACAATGGGTAATACCTGAACTTGGAGGAAGAAATTCCCTTGTGAGGGTTTTGCTGTTATATGTAAAACTAGACATAAAAACTTGTTAAAAGCCATAGGAAAAACGAAGGACATTCTAAGAAGTTGACATGATTCTAGGGTTGGTTGGATATGTAACCTAATGGTCCTGAATGAACTGACTTTATTAAAAATGAAATAAATAAATAAAACTCAGCAGTCTCCTATTGACCCTCATTTCTTTATTGCAACAAATGGACCATTTACAAAGAACTGAATGGCTCATAGCTCTCTGCATTTAGCATCCTGTTATTTGCTGGGACATTTGCAATTGAATCAGACTGACAGAGCCCTTGCTCTGTGAGTGAAGTTGCTTTGATTGTGTCAAAATTCAATGCTTTGATGAACGTTCACTGTTCTCTGCACACAATATTGTCCTCAGTCACAAACTGACAAAATTTCCTTATACTTTGCCATCTAAAGGCTGAAGAGAATAGTCTCCCGAGTCCTAGCTTTTAAAAAGCTCTTTTGGAAGTGACAAGCTAGACCATTTCACAGCATCCTGAGCACGAAGTAAAACTTGCATGTGAGAAGCTGCTGTGGAGGAGCTGCTGCTGTTAGGAGCCCTGCTATGGCTCCTTTCCCTACTGCTCACTTGTGAAGACCCGTCCACAGGCAATTCTGAAAATGCTGCCCACCAACCTTAACATGCTTTGCCTTGATCTGCAGAGTCATCTTGTACTTCACATGTCCAGGGAGAATGATGGCTGCGTTTGTGACTTGTATGATAAACCCCCGTTGAGGTATTTCCATTGCAATGCCTGGCCTCCCAGCAAATTAGGACCCTGGGCCTGTGTGAGATTCCTTTCAGGAGAAGGACCTAACCCAGCAATTAAAATGATGAAAAACCTCTCCACTCCTGAAATATAGATACTTCTTACTGGGATGACAGTTGTCAAGATGAAGCATAGATGGAATACAGTATTTAGCTTAACAGATTAGTAGCTATGAAATACAACAGTGAACAGCTACGAGAGGGATGGCTGGCAGAAGTTTTGACTTATGAGTTTTGTGCATAGGAAAGACCTCCTTCTGTCTGCCTGTGTGCAGTCCCTCTCCAGCATTGCTGGATGGTGCATATGAAGCGTAGCATCAGAGCCCTGAGACCATCCCACTTCCTGGAGGTTCAGGTGCCACTTCAGAGGTAGTGTGGCCAAGGTCAGCCCCTTCTTTTGGTGACCTTGGGCACAGGATCCCAAATGGTTCTGTGGCCATGCCTCAGGCAGGACTGACCCCGCTTCCTGGCGGGAGATGCTTTTAAACTGAGCAACTACCAGCTGTGCTATGATTGGACACATATCACTGGAAAGAAAAATGACAAGGTTTGTATCTAGCAACTTGTTTCTGTCTGTTGTAGCATCTGATGGTGTTTTTTGTTTGTTCAAGAAAAATGCCAAGTATATTTTCCATAAAATGCAAGGGAAAAGCTGCACTCAGCCTATTCTTACATAATGCCAGTGATGGAAAAGATTATCTACTGGACAGCACTATAATATCACATGATGTTTTCTATTAGCCAGTTTTACACAAAGCAAGAAAGTTTTTCAGAAGAAACTCAGGAATTAAGGTCCTTTTCATTTTTTCAGACTCCTTACTCAGAGCAAATTCACGTAAAACTGCAATGCTCTTTGCCTTCCCCTTCAGCTGCTGCTGACACATAATGTCAGGAGCAGAGCTTGCCAGACATGCCAAAGTAGCTTCTCATAACTTGCATCTCTGTAGCCTCTCGATGTGTTGAATGCCCACAGTTTCTCAGCAAGTAGAGTATTTGGCACTTCTAGACTGAGGAAGGGCCAAGCTTAGATCCAAGAGCCTTGAATTTGCTTCATGGCGTGCTCATCCTTTTGGGGGCTGACAAACTGGCAACGAACTAGTTTTTGTTTTAGTTAATGGGTTTGAGTAATAATTAGATACATATAAAATGACCGCAACTGTGTTTAGGCAGTTCAGATGCCAGCACCTCATTCAAGTCTGTGCAGAGGAAGTAGGCTCCAAAAAGTAGGCTTTGCTGCTTTTATTGAACAGAAAAACTTGATAGGTCACAGTTAATGCACAACTCATGTTTCTGGAAAGAAACATGGAAATGGCAGCAAAGGAAGATAGAGGTCTCAGATCAGCTAAAAATCACAGAAGAAAAGAAAGTGAATTGTAACAATTTTATTCTCTGAGGGTTAAAGACCCTTAAACCAGAAAGGTCTGGTCATACCTCTGCCAGCCCTGGAATGTTCTTTTTGAGAAGAGGTAAATTTATAGCAGCCCACATTTCAGTAAATAAACAAAGACCCCAAGTAACCTTCTAACGCTGCTCCAAGGCTTTTTTTTTTTCACTGGGAAAAGTTTACTGTTGAGACAAGTTTTCTTCCTGACTAGTATTTACTAGTGCAGAAATGAAGATTTCTTCCATGCCTGTGTTTAGATACAGCTTTGTAGCATTTTACTTCACATTCTTAGGATGTAGTTTAAAGATGCTGGTGCTCTGTGTTCTTGGGGCATTTTTTATTTTGTGTGATAGGCCTTGTAGGACTTGAGTCAAGTCAGTTTCCAGAGAAAGAACAACATTATTTCTACCTAGGATTATCTATTCATTTTGGGAATTTCCAAGGGCTGTACTGGAGCAGAAGACAGTAATGGACATGTACAATTTTCTAGGTTTACCAAGGCTTCAGTCTGCTCTCTGTCTATAAAGTTGAGGGGAAAAGGACTAAAATCTAAATATGGCACTTTTATAAATACTGTATTAAGACACCAGTGTTTTGGCCTTTGCTGAGCAGTGCTCCCATAGCATAAAGACTGCCTCTCTAACCTTACCCCATAGGCTAGTGGCTGAGGGTGGGCAAGAGTTTGGGAGGCGACACAGCCAGGACACCTCACCTAAACTGACTAATGAGATACTCCATACCATATGGTGTTGTGCTCAGCAATAAAATCTAAGAGAAAGGAAAAGGATGGGGACAATCATTATTAAAACATTTGTCTTCTGACACAAGCACTATGCACACTCTGGTCCTACTTTCCTGGAAGTGTCTTTTGCTGATGGGAAGTAGAGAATAAATCTTTTTGTCTTCCTTTGCTTCCATGCATGGCCTTTGCTTTTGTTTTGTGAAACTGCCTTCATCTTGACTCATGAGATTTTAATTCTATTTTATCCCCCACATCCCACTGAGAAGGGGAGTGATAGAGCGGCTTGGTGGGTATCTGCTGGCCAGTCGAGATCAGCCTACCACAATATATTGCAAAATATTTTTAGTTTCAGCTTAAAGTGCTACAAAGTGTAACTAGGTAGGTGAGATGTCTTCAAGTAGTTCCAGACAGGAAGATAATCCAAACTCGTTGTTCTGTAGAATCACTCAAAATCTATATTTAGGAGCACACTTTTTCTTCTTTGCATGCTTGAAATGTCTTTATAAATTGCTGGAACATTTGGCAGAGCAAGAGCTCCAGCATAGAAACTTAAATACTTCTTGTTACAAGGAAAGGTCTTTCATGAAGTTATTCTAAAATTCTCAAGGGTTCTCATTCTGAAGCTCCTCACCTGCATTTATAAAAGGAATTTATAAAAATGTGTGATCAAAGAAGTATAAAGCAAATGGTTATTTTTCTGAGATTAAAGTGCATTTTTGGTTACTCAACTAGAAATGAAAATTGGCTTTATTAAATATTTTCGTTAGCACATTAAGCTTCATAAGTTTATGTAGATCACAAGTTTCCGCAGAATGTGTTATGTTATATTACATTTAAAGCAGCCTAAGTTTTCTATGAATTTTAATTTGCAAACATACCTCTTGAAGTTAGAAAACATTTACACATCTCCAAGGTTTAGTGACATAACTAAAGAGGATAAAATATATTATTCTTAAATTATTTGAGTGTGGGAAATGGATGTTATGTGTCCCAAGAATATAGACAAACTTTGCAAGAATAGTCTAAGATACAGGCTGGCATTTAGTGAGATTCAGAAAAGCACATAAACTATTGTTTTATGATATATAAAATTAACTGGCTATAAGGTAATTTTGGAAACTGTTTTTCTAGAGACATGTATCAGAAAAACTTTGACCTTTTGCTGTGTACAGTACCATGTTAGCTAAAACACGGTAACTAAAATAAATTCTAATCTGATGTGGAGGGTTTTTTTTCTAACTTCAGGAAAATGATATGTACCTCCACCTTGGAGATGGTTCTTGAAAGGCAGGCTGTCAGTGTTTCAGCTGTTGTTATCTTGATTTAAGAACACTAGGATAACCAGAAGTGCCATCTTTAGATTAATAGATAACAAAAATAAGGAAGACTAATTAGAAACAATTTTAAAAAGGAAAGCAATCATTTAGTGCATCAGTAGCTGGCAAGGAAAATTGATTTTGACTTCTTTTCATAATTCATTAAGTACATGTTTTGGGTGGGGGAGGTGGGGTGGAAAGAGAGTTATTTCAGATTCTGGCTGCTAAATACATCTGAGCGACATTTGCCAAGCCTACTTAATGGACAGCAGAGCCCTTCAGAGTAATTTACAGACAGGGAATGCCTTCACTCCTGGCTGGGACATGGGAACTGCCCCAGCAACACTGGGAGGAGGAGGATGGTAATAATTTACTGCGTTGTTTTTGACCCTAAGGCAGGGCCAGGTTAAATTCTGCCACCTTGGGATGTCTCTACAGTTGTCCTCTGGCATTTCCCAGCAGGAAATATTGTATCTGAACCAGTTCTGACAGAAATTTGCCCAAACTCTTTTCAAAAACCATGTCAAAAAGAGCTCATAATCTCCCCACAATGACCTATTCCAGTGCTAGGCTATTTGTGCTGTTAGGAAATTATTCTTGCCCTATCTCCTGAATTCCCAATGTAAACCTGTTACACTTAATTCTTCCACCAGTCAACTTGAAGAATAATTTATACTTTTCCTTTTAGTAGGAAGCTTTGAAGTGTTTTGAAGGCTGTTACTGTGCTTCCCTTTGGTTTTCTCTAATTGAGACTAAAGCACTCCATTTATTTCAGAGTAGCAGATAATTCAGACTTGGCACATCACTATGTGCACTGACAGATGCCCTCAAAGTTGTGCTGTGTATCCCTCATGCTTAGAAGTCTCAGCACTAGGTAATGTATTAGTATCTAACCATCCCCACACACAAAACGAACAAAGATCTTTTTAATTGTCTGTTTAAGCAATTTATTTATGCTAATTTATTTGCAAAACATAGCTGAAGAGTCTCTAATACTAACTTCTGATCACATCTAAAATGCTCTGTGCTAGGTGTGAATATAAATTGAAAGGACAAGGCAAAACAGCTATCCACAAATGTTATTATTTTGTAATGACCTTTTGCTTTGCTAAACCACAGAAATTGCTTTAGAAAGTGTTGATGGACGTGTATGCTTTATGTTGCATATGGTCTTAATTGGGGTGTTTAATTGTTATGGTCTTAATTGTCTATGGCAAAAATATAATGGTTCACAAAGACCACCAAAGGGTCAAGAAAGTCAGCACTAAGTTGTGAGTTAAGAAAGATAAACATGTATTTGTAGGAATGGCTGAGGAAGAAAAAACAGAAGTTTTTTCCATTATTATTATTATTATTCCATTTTGATACAATGTGTTGGTTAATATTCTCTTCAGTGCAAAGGTGATGTGATGTAGAAGTATACAAACGTCCTGCTGCACAGACAAGTTCTGAGATTCTAAAGCCAACAAGGTAAGCTTAAAGTAAATGAATGGTCAGGCCTTCTCCTCTCTCCCCAGATATATGAACTTCCCTATCAGAGCAAACCACCAGGGAATTTGATCTTGTCCAGCTCGTGCAAAGCAGCTGACAAATACATTTTCATAAAACAATGTCTTGGAGTTATCCTCCTTGTCTACTTTCTGTGATTCTTGTAACTCTAAATTTAACTGGATCTATTTAAGTGTGGGAGGAGCAGACAAGGTAGTTGGCGGTCACCAAAGAAGCAATGACAATTAATTACCCAGCTTTTCAGTCCCTGAAATAGTATTTCAAAGGTAACTTTCCCCTCTTCATCCCTCCTCACCCAAGCCACCCTGAAAAGGACCTGGTGTGTCTAATAGGATATTGTAACTTGGAAAGAGATTAGTCAGAACAGATCCAAATCTAATTGTCTTTGTAAGTTGGTTAGTCATTTGCCTCAAACAATGGAAAACACAAGATTGTAATTAAGACTTCCAGCTCAAGGCGAGATAAAATGCACACCATGGTTCCAAAGCAAGTGGTTGAATGGGTGCAGCATGTCCTGAAGTTATCGCCTCAGAGAGAGTCTATTGTTCCCTTCTGAGGCTGTGAGCTGTTCTTTAATTGACAAGGAAATTAGGAACAGATTATGATTTTGGAGGCAAATCTGCTTTCTTTCTGGAATTATAAAATTTATCTCATGCAACAGCATCGGCTTAGCAGAGGAAGGCACAGGTGAACAAAGGGCTTCAGCTTGAGGTGTGACCACATCACCTATCAGTGACACCCTGGGTCCCACCAAGTTCAAGCAACCTGAAAGCTGGGACCCTTATGACTCTAAACCATTTAGTTCTTGGCATAGTTTCATCAATTCTTGTGATGTGAAGTCTGGGAAAGCAGGCATGGGGTTACTGGATGGGTAGGAGGAAAACCATTATATATACATATATATTATTTTTTAAATTTGATTAACACTGCCTGGAGGTGTTCTCCAGATTGAGAAAGCAGGGCTTGGCTTTGTTGCTGGGTAATTAAGTGACTGGCAGCTTTGTTCCAGCAGCTGTCACTGTGCATGCAGAGACCAGTGATACAGCCTGGGTACAGTGTATCCTCGACAGAGACAGGAGTCACCTGGTGTAGGATGCCACTCCATTTGCACCAGAGCTGAATTGGCCTCTGGCAAGGCATGTGGCCAGGCCAACACACTATGAGGTATGAGCTTGCCCAGCCTGGCCTTACCCCAGGATTTTAAAATCACTCTGTACCCAAGCTGTGCACATTTTTGGTTTTTATCCCCTGCAGAGAAGCAAGGCTATTGACTGCCTTAGCAGAGAAGCTCAGTAACTCCAGCAATCCTTGAGATGTCTGAGAGCCAGTACATTCCGTATCTAATTTCACTCCATTAAAGGGTTTATCTGGGAGGGCAGAACCTTTCCTGATTGAAATCGTGGAAGTGGAGTTCAGTGAGAGTATCTTAGCTGTCAGGTATATATACCAACCACCAGGCTACAGCCTATTTAGAAATGAGGTTGCTTCAGACTGTGGCTTTGCATAATAAAGCCACACATTGCAACACTCCTTTGAAATAGTCTCACCCTATCCCTCCACCTCTCATCCTACCCCCATACCCTCTCCTGCCCTCATCCCTATATACCCTCTTTGCAGCTCTACTTCTTGTGGCTACACTTCAAACTGGATCCATTGATCTGGATTTAAAATAAGACCCTCTTTTCTTTGATGACTTTCTTTAATAACTGGTCTTATTTTTGAGCTGGATAGGTCCCTCAGTCATTTCACAGGGCAGCCACACAAGTAGCCATTCCAGCCCTGCAGAAGAGTAGTGGCACACAGTACCAGGTAGGAGCGAGCTGTAGGGCATGAGTATCTTATCTGATTACTCTTCTGGGCATAAACTACTTATAGATTCACAAACAGTAGAAAAGCACATTCAAATTACACTCTTGCCTACTGTTTTGGACATTCTGTGGATGATGATGGATTTTCAGGCTTGATTTACAACTACTGGAACTGTTGGTTGAAAAGAGGGAGAGTACTACCAAATACATCATACCTGCAAGGGGGAAATACCCATTCCAGTCCTCAAAAGCAGCAGAAGAAAACAAATCTCTAATGTTGTAAGTCTAAAAACAATGTAAAAAAGACAGCTTTTTCTTTTTCTGGCATTGCTTGGAATACAGCCTTTGATTTTCCTAGACTTTCTTGGAACGAAACGTTTTGTTTCTGAACAAAGGGAATTTTGTGGGTGAGATTCAGTTCAAAAAGAAAATATCCAAATTAAAGTTTCTACAAGTAGGCATTTACCAGGAGTTTAAGCTTCTGTGACAGTCAATGCAGTCACTCATGCTCGGAGAGCAGTTCATCCCACCACAGAGCAGTTGCTCAGACTGGGACTCTGTTTTCTGAACACAGGCTGCTTGTGGTGCTTGAGATGCCCAGGAGATCTGCACAGGGCAGGCGGATATAGCAGTCATGGCAGACGTCCATCCTTTTGTGGCATCACCTGAAGACAGGAAAGGTAATTCACAGCATCTAGAATTGTACTAGACACCTATATTTAGGCTACTGTATCTTACCATACCAGCTAGTCATTTAAATAATCTCAATACATGGTTGATGGCACTGAGTTGGTGTCCATGGACTTTAGTAAGAGCTCAAATGGGAATATCTGGATGTCTATATACACAGATATATACAGATTTAGATGTCTTACTCTCAGTTTGAATATCATTCTATTTGTCAAATTAAACAACTAATTGCTTATTTTTAGGAAAATTCAAATATGGTTTAACGTGAATCCCTGTTATACATATGGTAGCTCTGCTGAGAAATCAGCCCATTGTGGTAGTTCTGGGAATGCACAGATCTGGCAGTGGCTCTGTGCACCTGTGCTCTTGAATATTGACATCTCAGACTTCGGCATTTACACAGATTGCTATATGAGACTCAGCTCTTATTTTGTGCATCTAGCTGAAAAGAGTAATAAATAATAAATGGTCAAAACCAGGAAGTATTCATGTTCACATGAATGTCTGTGGTCTTTGTTGTGCTGGTTCAGCCATCATCATTTTATGCTGCCATCAGTTGCCTGCTCATACAGGCCAACTCTAAACTCAGCAACATCCCCTCAGAAGTCTTCTTTCAAACAGTCCTGCCATAGGTTCCTGTGGGCCCAACTCCTCTGCTGCCCACTGTGGTGCCAGCATCACCTGCCAGACACAACAGACAGAGATGGCTCCCTCAGTGGCCCTTCACATGGAAGGACACCACTGAAAGAGCTCAGCAAGATGCAACCAGCCCCAACAGAAGCCACACCCAACTAGAAGCTCCTCCATCTAATGGGCTCCTGGTTAAAATAACCCTTGTCTCACCCACCACCCCAACCATGACCACCTGGGTGAGGGTGGAGCCACAAAGACGCAGGTGGGCCAGGTTCTGCCTCTGGAACATGAAGCCCGCTAGGTTGCGACTCAACCACAGGTCAACCCCAACTTGGGGCCCACAGCTCAGGCCCCAGCACTTCGGTCTTACAATGATACTCCTCCAAAGACCTTCCTGAACAAACTGTCTTTGCATATATGAATAATGATGAGGAGAAAAATTGAAGGGAAAAGCTCCCCTAGTCCGTTAGGACAGCATGTAATAACTGCAGGATGTTAGATTTAATTGTGTATTTTAATCTTCCAGCCTTTCACCCAGACATAGCAAAATAATCCAAAGTTTGAATGTCCAATTTTTGGCATGAAAACTGTTTTCCCACACTTTGAAGAATAGCTAAAAACCTCCTGTATTTCTAGCACAGGGCAGATTCCTGGTCTGACAGCTAACTGGGCAAAAAATGAGTGTTATAAGGAAATTTTCTCAGTTTGGTAAAAACAGTATTCCACTATAATTCACTTCACTTCCTTTGTCACTACTAATCATCAGAATAATTCAAGAACTTCTTTTACAGGTGTAGCTGCAGGAAAGTATTTGTCAAAGCACTGTGACTTATTCCTCTAAATGACTGAGAGTGACTAGAGGTATTGCATTCAAAACATGATGAAACACTGGATGTCTAATCATAAATAGAATAAACAATGGCATTTTTTATGCTGGGCATCAACAAACTAGTACAGAATTTATTCTGTTAAAATTTGCTAATTTTTTAAAGCAGATAAGTATGTTATTTGCTTGCCTGGACACTTTTTAAACTCTAAATTAATTGTATTGTTGCTTATATTTCATTTGGACAGTGACAGGTTTTTGGCATCTTAAGTGAATATTTTCTTGAGGTTGGATTTACATCTGATACACTACCTTATTAGTAGGAAAAGAGCTACTGGGCTACTAATGAAAAACTATTGGCAAAAAGCAATGAATGTTGATTTCTTTTCCCTTCTGATATTGATCAAGGTTGCCAATAAAGAAGTGCTTTGTTTTATTGTTTGTAGAATTTGAGATTCTCCCCATCCTCCTCTGCTCCTCAGATTTCCTTTAATCTATCTATAGCCACAGAGAATGTTTCAAGTTTGGAGAAGAAAAGCCCTTTTGTGTTGTGTTGCAAATAGGTTGTAGGGGAACCGAAGTCCTCGGACACCCTATTCAGACTGATGTTTCAGGGCAGGCCAGGAGTGAAAAAAAGGAAAGAAATAAACCACTAGAGGAGAGGAAATTACCAGCCCAATGCAGAAGCACTTGAAGCAAGAGGAATACATGTTCTTTTGATCTATTATTGTTAGTATGCAGGTCTGAATGAAATGGATAGTTTAATTGGAAAATAAGACATAGCCCACTCATAGGTAATGAACTACTTATGAAATCTTTAAACAAGATGTCCTTGCAGATCAGAAGACTACAGTGCTTGCTGAAGCGCTGCTGCTTCTGGTTTGGAAGTAAATAAATCTTGTTTACAGTAAGCTAACAGACCTCTCAAGCTGCCACATGGCTTTCAAGTAGCCTGCAGATTTTAAACCAAGTTAAATGTCTGCTATACAAAAAAAGAGTGCATTCTGTAGCACTTCTTGCTGAGGCTTTAGCAGAAATCGCAATGAGAAGTAGGTTGTGTTTGTGTAGCCAATTACCAGCATACTCCTGCCATTTCTGAAGGGGGAAGAAGGGACCTATTCACTCTTACATTCATTTTCAGAAGTCCCAATCCATAGTAAGTCCACAAAACATCTTTTGCAAGCAACTTTGGAGAGAAGCAGAGTACCACTGTGCTGGCCACTGTGCCGTTGGGCATGCAGAGGGCACAATACCAGTCAGCACTGTGTCTTCTGATCCAGCTAAGCCTGCTGTTCAAAAGGGACTGGCAGGAAAAGAAACTCTGCCACAGGCAGTGACAGAGCGATAGCATCATTTGTAAGGCCAGAACAGGCCATTAGCTCAGCATACATTACTGAATTTTAGGCAGTTATTCTTGTATGGAGAATGATGACTTGCACCTGACTAAAATACAGCTGCAATGGTTCTGTAAGTTCTTCACACTAACAGGAGTGTTCAATTTCCCTATTAGATTCTTAGAGCTCTTAAAATCTGATTTCTGATGTAAGTGTTTTATGGGAAGTGAATCTTGATGTTAGACTACAACACTCATTTTAAAATGGCAGATTCTTTAGCTCTGCCAACTGTGAAACCCATGCATTGGACTATTGCTGGACACAGATGAAGAGAGTTCATTAAGAAATATTGAACCAATATTTCACTGACATTTCTTGCTGTATTTGCTTAGCTCTATTAGTTCCTAAATCTCTAAGACCTTTTTAAACATGTGGAGTGAGACTGAGAAAATAAAATGAATCTGTTTTAATGGAGACATTTGTCACCGAGGCAGATCAGCAAGCCTGAAGTTAAAGAACAGATGCTGGGAAATCGAGGACATTGCTGAAATAAGGTTAAAACCTATGATCACAAGAATCCATAAGCTGAACCAGTCAGAGCAGCTGACGCCTCAGACTTCATCCGATTCTGTTTGTCTGATCAGCGAGCTGGAGCAATGATGATAGCTGAAGCACTGGCAATCTGAAATACAGAAATGCCTGAAATACAGAAATGCTGAACATCAGGAGTAACTCTTTCCTGAATAAAATGGCCTGGGAATGGCTTAAAAACTGTGTAGCTACTTAAAATACTCATCAGTTACCTAAAGGTCAGAAGAAAGTATACTGAGGTAACTATACATCAGTCAAACATTCTCTGACCTTCAGACTTCAGTAGGTACTTGGAAAAACAGAAAAGAATTGTTATAATCAGAAATGGATAACTTGTATGACTGACAAATTTTCTGTTGGTGTAAATGAGCCGGTGTTGCTGATTGCTTTATGTAATACATGCATTTTTAGACTTCTGTTAATTACAGTATGTGTTGCATCTAGAGAAGATGTTTCTTATTCCAAAGTCAACCATGCTATCTCTCATTGTAAGAATATATGTTAAAAATAAATCAGTACTGAATATTTATGCATACTTGTATATATAGATAAAACAATTTTATCCTCTGCTTCGTATCTCTGCATCTACTTCTGCTTATTAATTTTGGTCTTTTCAAGTGTATATGAAATAAGCTTTCAGCAGAGGTTGAGGAGTATGTACTAACACCTGCTTTTGAGGTCTCTCATTTAACAGATTACCAGCTTCTTTATCAATAAATATTTTTTTGTATCCTAAGAAATAAAGATAATAATTTCTAGCAGTGTACAAATGGTTCGTTGTCAACTTCAGAGCTCTGACAAAATGATATGTTTTCTTTCTAAGAAAAAAAGTAGATATGCAAATCACAATACTATTACTTGGTGTACAGATTTAACACTGTTCAGAAAATATTCATTCTACAGAGTCCAGATCTCCAGCATTCACCAGGAGAGGACAACAACTATATATATTCATAACTTTACTCAGAATTGCTGGCATTGGGCTGCTGCCATCTACATTGGCAGCTAAGCACTTTTTTTGTTAAAGTTTATAATTTTTACATTTGAAGGAGCAGAAGCAACAGAAATCAGGACTGCATTTATAGGATGGAAAAGAAAGCCAAAAATATGACTGCTAGTAGTGTGCAAACACTGTCATATTGCTTTAGTGGTATCATCATAAAAAAAAGTGCATATTTGAGTTTTAAATTAGAGAAAAAAGGCAATGTGGTAAAGTTTTCATGACATAGGTGGGTGATAAGAAATTTGAGCAGGAGGTAAAACAAGAGAAAAAACCCCCAATATTTCACTTTGAAAGAAAAAGGTACATTGGGGATGTCAAGGACATCAAGTACAGTTTATTAAGTAGGAAATGAGAAATAACAGGTGCAAGATAATAGGCTCCAAGGAACCATAATTTCTAATTGTAGCTTGTGCAAGTTATGGGGTTTACTAGTTAGGACTAACAGCATTTTTGAAAATGATCAGTTAATTGTGTATAAATGCACCCATAAAAATGATACTTCTCCAGAATGGTAGATGCTTTTGTCTCTTTTCTGTATAATCGTAGGAATGAAAATAATGACACTCAACATCCATTTGAATATAGGGACAAAGACAAAGGAACTCTAATGGCAATCCCTCATTTCAGGAACTTCATCCACAGACTTTCCTCATCTGACTTGATGAGCAAAGATGTGCTTCACTGCACTGGCCTAAAGGGTAACTGATCTATGCAGAGAAAGAAACCCAGAGCAGCCCCTGCCTTTCTTCCTCCATACTCTTTCGAGGCATACCTTGCTAATCCAGTCTCTTAAGCTTTTTATTCTTTAGAAAAAGGCTCCAAATCTTCTTCCACCTATTAAACTATCCACCATACTATTAAATATGTGATGGAGCTCAAAACATACACAGATATGGCCTTCTCTTCAGAGCCAATAGAAAATTAATCTATCCCAGCTCTGCCAAATGGACATATGAAAGAGAAACAGCAATGGTGGGAGCTGTGCCAGTCTTGTCTCCCAGACTGGCAGACATCCTTACTCCTACGCACTTGCTGCAACAGCAGACTAGATAGTTGGGTAAGTAGCAGATTTGGGAAATGTCATGCAAGCTTTTTCCTTGATGAGCACAAAAGGTGTCTTTACCTTTCTCTCAAAGGTTACATTTGATGAGCTAAAATACTCTTCAAATAGAGAGCAGTGACTATTTCTCAGCTTTTATTTCTTCTCAACTTTCATGTTTCTTTTGAGGGTAAAGTATTATATTTTTGCAAGAACTTTAGAAACTTTGCAATTAAGAAATGCCATTTAGATAATTATATCTTTATGTCCAGAATGTAGTCTATATCCTGTCTTTCACTATCTATTCATTCATTCAGGACCTCATCTCACTGTTTTTCAAAGAAGTAAATCCCTCTATTTCAGTGAGTCACTTTCTGTTTATTCCGTGTGTACGCTGATGTGTGTGAGAAATTGATTAGGTTACTTTAGACTGTGAGATTAATAGTTGCAAATTCTTACTTGGAATTTCATACCATAAAGATGAATTTTCTCTGTATAATATTTTCTCTGTAACATGTTTGATCAGCAACAAGGATAAAGTATGTACATTCACTTTGAGCTACTTGGCCTTCACAGTGCTAGGAAGAGAAGGACACATAAAGGCCATGTTTCAGTTTACCTGTTTAATACAAATATTTTAGCTTCTGAAGTGAATAGTTCTCTAGAAGGTCCTATTTTTCTTCATTGTCTATGAATGGGTAACAATGTCTATGTGGCAAACATCTACATTATGCAGATAAACCCTGTCTTGGTACCTAAATATGAGAAAAATTCTGTTCCTATTCTGGTAATCTCAGATGCATTTAAGAGCACTTGAGGCCTTTCAATATATAAAGTGGGCTTATAAGAAAGACAGGGAGGCTTTTTACCAAAGCCTGTAGTGACAGAACAAGGGGCAATGCTTTTAAACTCCGGGAGGGTAAATTTAGACTGGATATAAGGAGGAAATTTTTTATAATTAAGGTGGTGAGACACTGGCACAGGTTTTCCAGAAAGATTGTGTATGCCCTCTTATTGGAAGTGTTCAAGGTCAGGTTGGATGGAACATTGAGCTATCTCATCTAGTGGAAGATGCCCCTGCCAATGGCAGGGGGCTTTGACTAGATGATCTTTAGACATCCCTTCAAACCCAATCCATTCTATGATTCTATGATCACGTAGATGCTCCATTTCGTCATGTAGGTTTCTCCAGATCCCAGGAAGAGGTGTTAGNGTCAGGTTGGATGGAACATTGAGCTATCTCATCTAGTGGAAGATGCCCCTGCCAATGGCAGGGGGCTTTGACTAGATGATCTTTAGAGATCCCTTCAAACCCAATCCATTCTATGATTCTATGATCACGTAGATGCTCCATTTCGTCATGTAGGTTTCTCCAGATCCCAGGAAGAGGTGTTAGTGCCTGGTCGTGGTGTGTGTGTGTGTGGGGGGGTGCCAAGTAGGGGAAGGAATCTGAGCTCTGCTGTGGTACTGGAACGATAAGGGAACATTGGTGACACAGTACCTTCAGAAGTAGCCATACCCCTTCCTGCAGCTTCACATCTTGAAGGACCACCTCTTCCGCACCATATTCTGCTAGGGAAGACCTTCCAGGTGACACTTCTTCTGCTGAAGCCAGGCCCCATGCAACATTCATAAGGTTTGTGAGAGAAAGGCCAGAAGTAAACCAGAGCCCCCGTATAGCCCAGTGGGGAGCAGAACTGTGCTTTTGGGAAGGGCACCTGACCCCAAGACTGCATGCTTCCAGCTGAGCAGCCTTATTGATGTCTGTAAGCCATAATCCTTCTTGGTCCACTGATGAGAGTCAGTGACCCCAACTGTGCTAATGTGATATTTCTCCATCACCTTGGCCTGGCCAGTGTGTCCAGCTTCCTGGGTACCAAAGCAGTTTTGTGGGTGGTCATGCTGTATTCCAGATGTCTACATTACCTGTCAGTGCCTATGCACTCTTCTGGCCTTGAGTGTATTATTGCCCTGGGAGACAGCAAAACCAAGGCAGGTAAGCAGTGCTGTTCAAGAAGGCAAGGCTAGATGTTTTAGAAGGGAGTCTCACTGGCTTCACAGATGCTGACTGGCAGCTAAGAAAAGAAACAACTGGAAAAGGAAAATATACCAGTTGTCCCCATATAGAACATGGGTGCAATTAGGAAACATCTTGGAACACAGTATGTTGTTAAATAAATCAGATATACTGTCATTGTGAGCATGCTTCTATGTTTTAAGTGTTGGTGGTACAATTTGTGTGTGAGGACTAAGAATGCCAATAATAGGTACCTATTTGTTGTTTCTTTTAGTTATAAATACAAAATATAATTAAATCTATTTTAGAAGCTAAATTTATCATATATGTTCATTTGTGAACTTTTAATGGTTCAGCAAAAAGAATCTGTAACACCTGGCTGAGTTATATTTAATATGATGTAGCACATGAGCTCCAGAATAAATGTAATATAATCACCAAATACTGAATAAAGTTGTAAAATTATTTATTGGAGCAACAGGGAGTTATATGGTAGATCTTATGCAGCAAATAAATTATAACAAGTTAATGAAATGGACATTTAAAACTGGAGTTGTAGTATATAATTTATACCATTAATAGAGTATTAAATAATAATGGATTATGTAAGGGCAATGATTATGAGGACGACAAGTGGGGAAAGTGAATTAGTATACATTGCTATGGTGTAGAATCTAATGGGTATAAATGCAGCTGTATAGTTACAGAAACAAAATTTTCTCTATGACACTATATATAAAAAATTCATCAAAAGAGCAGAAGTTGCATCTGCCACTGTATTTTTGAGATTTTGTAAAATTTTCGTGTCACAAGCCACAATAAAAATAAAGTCTCATCACTTTAATGAAAATAATCTATTTTTTTCAGGTATTTTCAATAGGAATATTGTTTCAATATTTTATTTTTAATTTCTCTTGCTTTGAACTGGTGATGTTCACTTGAAATCACTCAGAAAAATCAGTGTGAATGACGAAATCATCATGAAGAGACTCTTGCCTAGGCTTTGGGAGACTGAAAGCACACACCACTACCACTGCTCCAGCAGCCGCTTCCTTTTCAACACTGTCAAGGGTTAGGGTTGGGCTGGCTGTTAGACACATGACAGACACTCTCTATTAAACCCTGCCCCTTTGCAAAGGGAAGAGAAATGGAATAAGGGAGAAAGACTTATAGATTAGAAAACTAAAACAGCTTTAATGAAAATAATAGTAATAAAATGGAATATATCCAAATATATACAAAATCAATGTCGAAACCAATCCTTCTGATAACAATTATGTCACTGTCACCTCTGATGCTGTGGAGCAGGCACTGGGGAAATCCCAGACTAGGCTCAGCAGCAGAAGGGAACCAGGTTCAGGAGCTGGGTTCTGGAACTGGATTCAGGGACACAGGGATCAGGATTGAAGGCAGAATGGGCAGAGTCCTCCGTGAATGACAACCATTGAAGAAGAGAGCTTGACCTTCGTGATCCCTCAGCTTTATACTGAATATGATGTATATGGGGTGGAATACCTTGCTGGTCAGTTTAGGGTCACCTGTCCTGGCTGGTCCTCCCTGCAGGTGCAGCCTTTCACTTTCTGCATCCCCAGTGCAGTACACAAGAGTTAACAGTGACCTTGGTCTGCACACCAATCCTTACTAGTAACTCTAAACATCATGTGTTATCACCTCTGGAAGCAGACACTGTCTGCAAAAATATGTCATTAACTTCAGAAAGTTCAGTTAGAAGAGAGTGAGCTGAAAAGTAAAATAACTGAACAGAATTAGTACTGTTCTAACTGAAACCAGGACAGTAGGAAACATATTACAACAAGAAGTGTTAGAAAGAGTGTGATAAAGAGGAGGCAGACAAGAGAGATGGGAGTGAACTGAGGTGAAACAAAATAAATTAAGTTAGAACTTAATTAGGTGAAGTTCTTAGTAATGTCTTAATTCTTTCTGGAGACAAAACCCATGTAAATGGTGGGGAAAAAAAAAAGAAGTAGCTGCTAAACTGCCTTTCCTTTCTTAGAACTGCAAGTTTTTCTGCAAAGAAACAATGAAAAAAATTTAAGAAAAGTGGAAGATGACAGAAGAGAACACTGAAGGTAGGAAAGGCAAAATACATCCAGCTTTAGGATAGAAGCATTCAATGTAATTTATTCATATTCATTTCAGCCTGTGATTTAGAGGTTGTCAGGAGGTGACTTATTACAAGCAAGGCCTCTCACAGCCAGGGGATTTGCTGTCAAATTCACATCCTCAAGCAAAACTGCACTGTCAGATCTATATTTTCATTTTAAAAAGAAAATTACATTACACTCTTTTCACAGTGCATTACAGAACTAACATGGACTCAAGAGATTGCCAAAGTGGAGTTGCCTTGTTGTGTTTGCAAAATAGCCTGATACAATTGCTTTGAAACTTAAGTTGCTCCACATAATATTGGCATGGGAGGTAAATTCCAAAATTCAGTGCTGTAACTGCCCATATTTGTAACTGCATTACCATGCAATATATTTATTGATTTTTCAGTGCAAACATCCAATTATCTTTCAAATACTGCCAGATAAAACCTTCTTCTGATACAATATTTCTGAAGCAACCTAAAATTGAAATAAGTAAAGCTAAAAGATATAGAATTTCACAGGAAAATAAGTTGCAAAATATGTCAGCATATTTTACTGATGTATTTAATTCAATTAAAAATGTCCACAATACAAAATGAAGCAACAGTTAATAAACTTTCTTAAATTATCTGACCCAGACACAACATTTCTTCCATTCTTTAACAGGGTGCTACAGAAGACAGGGTCCTCTCTGCACATTTTAACAGTCACAGCGGTAGGACTCCTTTCACAGACATCTACTTCTGACATTAGACATCTTGTCTAACTACTCAGAGCTCCTTTAATGGTAGAGAGAGAAATAAACTCTTCACAAGACCTTTTTTAGTTCCATGGCAATCCAGTGGAATTTTTCTGTGAAGAGATAAGTGCGCTGGTGAGATGTACTGAGAATATTAGCACTGTAGGACTGGATGTCATCTGGAAAAGAGCCAGAGGTGTAATCCATACCTTGAAGAAGAGCTTTTCCTCATTCTTTTTCTGTTATTGAAAAAGTGATTAAGGGGAAACGTCACTGAAGAAGAACAGCTGGGTGTTAATGGCTTCTTTAGCTGACGGGTGGAAGGTGTGTCAACCAGTGGTTGGAAGTGGAAGTTAGACAGAATTGAATTAGAAATAAGGAACAGCTGTAACAAGAGCTCATAGTCAGAGCAACCTCTCCAAGAGAGAAGCACTGAGTTGTTTGGGTATCTGTACATCTACAAAGGCTCAAAGAAATTGGAGTGTAGGATTTAAACATCTAATGTTCTGGGGTTTGGCTGTGGGTATCTGGGCGAAATGTGATGCCATTCGAAATACAGAAGGTCAGATTTATGATCAAATAATCTCTGATCTTAATCTTCAGGAACACAGAAATTATTTAAAATGTTTAATTATCCTGGTATAGAGAGGGAACTGAAAGGACCCCCACTGCTCAGCTTTTTTTGAAAAACAGGAATTTAAATGATTCTAGTTCTTTGAAATATGCATGTGAACATTTAGGACACTGTAGAGAATGAGAATCTGAGCTTCCAAGAAATATGTTACATGTCTGCACTTGACAGTCAGAAGCACGTTATCTAGTTTTAATTCCTTTAGAAAAATTCTCAGACATTGAAGAATTTTCTGAGTGTGAGCACTGTTTGCAAGACTGAGAGCATGACACAGGGAGCTTTGATCTCCTGTGCATACTTAATACCAAACACATTTTAGATGTGAAATATTTGGCAGACTCTGCCAGAAAGTTAAGATGGCTGAAAAAAGGTGTCTGAAAATGATCTCAAAACACTTGATGTGAAAGTGGGGCTTTCCTTTTTTACTTCCTCTGTTAGTGCTTGACATATCTCAATAAAATAGATGCCTTATGAGTGACCATTTCCTGCTGTTTTTGAAAGAGCAAACTACATTATAGTAATGCAGTTACCCTGGAGAATGTTATTATTTGGAAGTTTAATTCACACTCACAAAAATGAATTGTATTTTTATTTTATAAAGCCCATATTCAAGATCTGTGCAATTTGAGCCTTACTAGTTTTTTCCTACCGGCACCACCTACCTTTCTTCATGTTGGCCAGAACACTTTTAAAAACAAAATGATGTATTGTGCTTCTAAAACTGTTCAAATTTGTACAGTCACCTCTCTTTTATGATAATAAATTGGAATGCATCCTTTAAAAGTGAAAGAAAAACACCCATTGCTTTGTACTTTAAAATATTAAACATAAAAATACGAAGTACATTGCATATTTTTATTAAATTCGGGGGCAAACTTTCTCTGGTGGGCAGGCAGGTTCCAGAAGAGCTTATCAAGGTTTTGTTGGTGTGCTTAGAGTAGGACCAAAGAGAACCTTTTCTTCTGTGCTTGGCAGGTGCTCTATCATTGGACTGATAGTTTCAGGTGACTGACCAAGCAGATGACCATAACAGAGCTGAACGGGCATTTAATGGTGATAATAAATGACAAATAAAAAGGCAACATTGAATTTTGGTGCAACTCACTGATAAGAAATTTATCAAGCAAGCTGAACTTCATTCTGCTTCATAGTGCAAGGCAGCTGACAGCTTTGATTATTGACCTGTCACGACATCAGTTGTTAGCATAAAAGCGAAGTCAAGATTACACAGCACTTTGCATAGCCTTCACTTATGTTGAGCATCTGTTCGATTTTATTATCATTTCCCTCCTTCTTCGGCTTGTCTTTCTCTTGTCCCTGTGTAGATTTTCTCAGGGATCTCCTTTTCAGTTGCAGATTTCCAAGGGAAGAATCTGTGGGATTTTTCCCTTCTTACCAGCTGCACCTTATTTCAGGAAGGTTTTGGGGAAAACTGTTTCTCTCTCCATTTTCACCTTCCATTCCAATTTTACCATAGAGTATTCCCTTATGAAACCCGATCATGTTATCCACGGTCTTTACTTGGAATGAAATTAGATACAAACAGCCACCATCAGAGAGCAGGCAAATTGCATTTTGCTGGCCCACTGTATATTCTGGGACTTGCAGGACAGTCTTCAGCGTAACGTATTGGCTTGCGGTAATCGATTCCTTGAAAATAGCCATTGAACTACCTACACCATTAGGACAATACTTTCAGTGGGATGTTTTGCAATAATTCACCTTAGCAGCAACGATGCTATCTAACTGAGAGGCTGCTTATCTCCAGTGAACTCTGATGGTCTCTCCAGCAATGCATTACATCTTTCTTTGAATATACAAAATACGGTGCCCTGTGGCAGCTGCTCTTTCATAAAGGCTTCAGAGGAGAATTATTATGTAATGTACACTTGAACTGCTTGTAGGTTAGAGGAGGGTTAATGTATTCTCTTCTGAGCTTATTTTCACATGGTTTTGAGAAGGTCAGTGTCCTACTTTACCTAATGGCAAAGCCATCAGTATACTCGTCAAAGCAAATCATGCAGTCACTACAATCTAAAACACATGTGAAATGGTGACTTTAGGTAAAAGGCTATATATTGGTTTGAGTGGAATGTCAGTGGAGGGTAGATGACATGACTTAAAAATCACGTCTACCTCCTCTGAAAATCAGATTTGCTAAAAGAGGGGTTTTAAGTCTGCTGCCCTTTGGGAGCAGAATTCATACAGAGCTCTGCAGCATGGTTAATGCTGAGTTACAGCACCACGATCACTCATCAGTTATTTGCTTAAAGCTCCATTTTTCACATGAGAAGTTTAGTTTGAAATGTGTGGCCACCTTTTCATTTGGCTAGATTTTATGGCTTATGAGAGGCAGTGGCTGAGGTCTAAGGAGAAGTTTCCTTATGGCAGAAGAAAAGCTGGCTGTAAGCTCTCAGCTATCTATGTAGGAGATCCAGGACAAGTCAGTTCAATGCCACTTATGATCTGAGGTCTTGCACGTGCCTGATTAAAAAAAATGTTATTTGTTTGTCCTCTGGACCACAAACTGGCCTCCCTGAGCTTGAGGGGAGTTAAATCTTAACCTTCAGGCCACAGGCAAATGAGCTGTAAGATCATGAATGCAAAATCTTTTGCCTTTCCTTAGCTTTCTGACATTTCTTCCAGAGGACTTTTTATTTACCCATTATTTCCCGCTAGCAACAAAAGATACTACCCTGAGATACAGGGTAGAGCTAGTTACAATTCTTTAAAAGAAATTGTTATCGTTTTTTATTACTTATGGTTTTTTTTGTTGTTGTTTTGTTTTGTTTTGTTTTTAAAGGAATCTTCTTTCAGGGATGTAACATTTGGGAAGAACTTAGAAAAGCATTTGCATGTCCAGAGAAGGGATTTCAGCAAATGGAGAATCCAGGAGTGAGAAACCTGAATTTCCCACATTGTCCTTATAAAACACTTTGTGCCATGGTGCAAAACATCTCTGGTGTCACTCTCTGAGAGCAATTAGGATACTCCTGTGGGATAAGAGGATGCCACATTTCTCCTACAGGAGGAAATCTGTTCCCAACTCGAATGTAAAAAACACCCTTTCATGTTATTTTCCTCTGCTGTTTGGTTTCAGTGCATGATAAAGTATTTATGAACCATTTACTGGTGCAAGCATTTATCTGTTTGGTATTTAAGACATTTCTTAAAAAAGTAATATCCAGTTTTCAATACTCATATATATATTTCCAATCCGAGGTTTTCTACTGCAGACAAAAATCACAACACTTTCACCTACATGAGGTTAAAAAAGAAGAAAGCAGAACTTTTGCACGATATGATCACAGAATTGTGTAATCATTAAGGTTGGAAAAGACCTCTAAATTCATCTAGTCCAACTGTTATCATTCTTTTCAATGCTTGGCATTTTCTTGAGTTTTGTATTGTCATTATTTCTCTCCTTGCTAATTAATTCATTCACTTCTGCCTTGTTTGGAAGCCTTTGCTCCCACTTTTCCTCATGTACTGTCCACAGCTTTGCAACCATACAGTTGTTATACGAGTTATCTTAATTTGAAAGAATTCTCCAAATGAAGTAAGGACTGGGAATTCTTGCTGCACAAACAAATAAAATTTGTTCTCTGTGATAATACAGCTAGCAAACCTGTTATTTACCTTGGGATATGACAACCATAACTACATTTTCAAGGCTGATTTTGAAAGGTTGTTTTCTCAAGAGACAATAATGTGAAAGTACATCTGGAATTTAACAGAAGTTCCATGTTTGCTGTGAGAAAATATTTTCAACCCTTTCCTTATGACTTTAAAACCTATTTCTATATTTATTAAACTTCAAAACCCCCTTATGTTTCCCCCCTTATGCTACCATCAATAAAACATCACAAAACTCGTGCCAAATATAGGGATATAAGCAGTTGCGGGAACATGTATTTCACGGCGTGTGTTTTCGCTCACACTCAGCAGCTGCCAATTTCTGTTATTGTCTGAGGGATTTCTACAATAAACCATTTCCAGGGTGAAAAAGAAGTGCATTTAAGCTGCTAAGATAAATTATTTAAAAGGGAAAAAAAAAAGAAAAAAAGATGCTTATTTTTATGTTATCTGCCCCCATATTACCATTGCTTAATTGAAAAACTATGAATTCTCAATTCCTGAGAAATGAATATAGGCTTTTAACATATTGTATTACAACTCAGTGTGCAGCTAGATATTCCTGGCTGTTTTAAATTTGCTTTTAGTTTCATTCAGTTTAAGCCTCTTCCTTTAACAAAAAAATCCAAAAGTGAAATACAAAGAGTAACAGGAAACTTCCTTATTTACAGATTTTAAAGCAGAGTATAGAAGTTTCTTCTTTTTAAAGACATGTCCTCTCATATGAGGACAGGCTGAGGGAGTTGGGGCTGTTCAGCCTGGAGAAGAGAAGGCTCCAGGGAGACCTTATAGTGACCTTCCAATACCTGAAGGGGGCCTACAGGAAGGCAGGGGAAGGTCTATTCCCAAGGGTTGTAGTGATAGGACAAGGAGTACTGGTTTTAAGCTAGGAAAAGATAGATTTAGGTTGGATATTAGAAAAAAGTTCTTTAGCATGAGGGTCATAGAGCACTGGAACAGGCTGCCCAGAGAGGTGGTGGAGGCCCCATCCCTGGAGTCATTCAAGGTCAGGCTTGGTGAGACTCTGAGTAACCTGATCTAGGTCTGTACTTGTGTAGGGAGGTTGGACTAGATGACCTCTAGAGGTCCCGTCCAGCCTGAAAAATTCTATGATTCTATGATATGCAGTTCTAGTGATAGGAATAGTTTATTTTCCACAAGACAGTAGCCACAGGTTTATATATACAGAAAACTGCAATAAAGTTCTGAATATGAAACATAGCTATAGGGAAAATGATTAATTTAGTTAACTCATGGAAAAAGTCAGTGAATCAGCTACAGCCTAGTCATTTTAAATGGCAAGAAATTTGTCTTTTTCAAGGACTATTTTTCATAGAAATAATTACTAATGAAAATTAATTTTAAAACACTTTTTTTTTTGCATGAATTGAAAAGATATCTTCTAATGGTGATCAGTTGTAAATCTTGTTATGAATACTAAGAAACATATGAATAGAGCATTTTCTCCATTTAATGAACTAGTGCTATTATTACTAGAGATACAAAGAAAAATGTACTTCAGAAATATATTTTGGAATATTTATATGTATAATGATAGTTTGCTTCTATTAGTTGGTACTGCAGATTTTCACACAATCAATTAAAATTTATGATGGAACTTGACCTGTGGTTGTTTGCAAGCCTTTCTAAGGTCCTGGAATAAGAAGACAAATAACTCGAGCAGCACAAAGAAATATGACATATTTTCATACTGCAACACTGGCCTCAGCACCCCTGAACAGGCACTAAAGTTATCAACCTCTCTGGCATGCTCTGAAGACCTGGATAATGAAATCTGCAATCCCAGACTCGGCATGCAGAAAAATCTATCAAACCTGCAGTCCATTGTGCACATGACAGCTTTTCCCACATTGTTTCAGAGAGGTCCACATTATGATGAAGGCATAAACATAGCTTTACTCATACAGCTATTTCAGCAAGAAGGAACCAGACAAGGTCTGGCTATAACTTTTGCAAACAGGTTGATGCACAAGGGGGTCTCCACTTAGGCAGTATCAGCCTGATAACAGAAAACTGAGTGCAACATCTATTGAATGCCTGATTAAACTTGGCTTCAGTCAAATTCATTCTGTGGTTATGAAGACATTCAGCTATACTGGTCTAGTGGGAGGTGTCCCAGTAGTGGCAGGGGGGTTGAAATCAGATGATCTTGAAAGTCTCTTCTAACCCAAACCATTCTGCTATTCTATGATTTGGGTAGTGAAATTAATTTTAATTTCTAATGTAAACCTGAAAAAAGATTGAAAGGTGAAAATTGCACTGAACACTTTTCCAGTTTCCTGTTCCTTAAAAGGATGGGAAACATAGTGCTTTGGGATTCAGGGCACATCACATATATAGGCACACATATGCATCACACATACAGAGTCCTATATGGCAAATAATTGTATGGTATCTTACAAAGGCTGGAAACAGCTAACATAAATAATTCAAGGGAGGGAGGGGTTAACTCATCTCAGCTCATTTTAGCTATTTGAAGAGAAAACTGCCCATCTGGAGTTGCCATCTAGGCAGGTCATTAAGATTGCTCAGACAACTAACAGGAGCTAAATTTACTTTTGATAGTTAGAGTTAGGTGCAATGAATTCTAACCTAAATGATTATATATTGCATGTTTTTGTAGATATTTGTGAACAGAAAAAAGAGACCCAGTATAGTCATTAGGAATAAACTGATCAACTCTGGTTATTGTATGACAGCAGGATTAGGGACCATTTTAATGATCTAAAATTGAAGGCAAGTGGCAAATGCCTGAGTTGATACCTTGGTACTGCTTAATTTACTTTTAGGGTTACTACAGTGATGAAAATATCTCATTAACCAAGTATTGCTGCCTGACCAAACTGTGTCACGAATGGATGAAGAGCATTACTGTACTGCAAAACACACACAAGGCAGACACTGAAAAAGACAAAGAGTGTCCTGTTTCAGGATACCAGTTACAAGTATGTCAAGCATTACCCAGAGCAGGCACTGGCTTGTCAGGGAAGAGCCCTGATCCATAGTTGCACACTCTTCAGTGCACAAGTCCATCTGCAGATTGGCTGAGTTTAGGTATTTGTGCTTCTTCCCTGTGAGAACCTGTGGCCAGAGTCCCACATTGCTCAAAAAGACTTCTTAAGATACACTCATTTAGTAGCTGAAGCAAGTATTCTGTAGAAACAGGTTTGATATACTCTAATTAAAAAGCATGGTCATCTTACTCATGCACTCGCCTTCCTCTGCTGGGAACGCTGGTAGGTCTGGCCTCTTCAGAGCCTGCAGAGGAGGGCTGGGTGTCAGCTTCATCTAGGTGGAACAAAACTCCCTCCAAATGAAACTGTGTTCCCCAGCTTTGAATATAAGGTCATAAAGGCAAAAGTAATGAATCTTTGATAAAAAAGCTAACAGATACAACATTGCCTCAACAACTTTCTAGTGTCTGCTGAGTAGCACTTAGTTTCTGAGCCATTCTTCCTCCTTCTTCCCTGTTCTTCCAGGCACCTGCCAAGTGACCAATACATTAAAAACTAAACAGAGCAGAAGACCTGGGCCTGTACAATAATCCCTACAGTTAGTTTCCTAGTACAGTTCTCAGGGCAAATTTGGTGTGGCACAGCTGCTGCTCACCTGGATAATACCTGGGCAGAATATTTGTGTGTGTGCACTTGAGAAGCATTATGCTGCCCTGAGAAGTGCAGGCTCTCAGCTTTGGAAGGTAAGTGAGTTTAGTTGTTTGGAGCCCTCCTACACCAGTTGGCCTCAGGTCTAGAGGGTTGCCCTGCTTAGCACAAAGCCACAGGGAGCACCCACTTAACTGGACTGCCTAACACACCGGTATGGACTGTGTGCATAGGATCCATTCTTCCATGTGCAAGGGGTTTAGCACGGTTAGGATGGGCTTTATTGCAGACAAATGAAATGGTTCCCCTCATATGGACTTCCTTGTCCTAGCTTCTTTGTAGCTCAACATTGAGACAACATGTTGCCTTCACACTCAGCAGTCACACTGTCGTACTAGGTGGACAGGACTGTGAATGGCTCACTGCCAGACCCAAACCTGTATCGCTTTGTGTAAGAATGTACTGAGTAAAAGACAATTTCTTATGATTAGCACTTGTCTTCTAACCATTTTTTGTTAGGAAAAGCTTTCAACAATATAACACAGAAACTTTACTGTGCTTTCAGTGCAGCTTTGATGCCATAAGTATACTATGCCTTATTAACAAGTAACTGTTAAACTCTAGGTTATCCAAACCACTATACCACATTTAGGAACATTATTAAAATATCTAATTAGAGCCTGTACACAGACTATAAAGGGTACCCTTTAAATTATGGGGCGTTTATAAAAGCTCTAGTTATCTTCATGATTACTAGACACAGCAACATTTTAATGGCTTGTTTAACAGATATTGTACAGTTTAAGGCCAGAAGGGACCACTAGATCATCTAAACTGACCTCCTGTATTTCACAGGCAATTAAATTTCACCCAGATACTCTATACCAGCTTAATCAGATTGAGTTGAAGTAAAGCATTTCAGTCTTCATGAGACAATAGTGTGCACTAGAGACAGAGAACAGAACTGTGGTCCAGTTTCTCCTCCTGACTGTTATCTGCTTTTTAAAGATGAGTTTGGAGCATGATAAGTTTTGTACGTCTCCTCTACACTTAAACTGTTCACATGCCAGTATAATCTGCTATCTTATACTGCTCATTTGCTGAGACAGCGGAGGTTTCACTCAAGAGAGCTGAGAGCTGTGGTTTTCTTCCCTCTGCAGTAGTATTGGTTTTACTTCTCTCAGGCAAAAATTTACTCGCAGAAGCAGGAGATGTATCACTCATTAAAATCTCATTTGCTGCTTTCTGTTCTCCTTACCAACTCACTTCAGCTGGCTGCCAGTAAAAATGCTGTGATATATTTATGCTCCCTTTGACAATGTTTCATGATAGTGACTGCATTTATGCAAAGCAGTCTACTTTACAGAGATGCATTCTTGAGGTAAGGGATGAAAAGCCTCATTTTATATCACACAGTGAGTCAGTGCAGGTCTTCATCTTGGCTCCTCCAGTCCATAGTTGCCATACTGAAGCCTCCTCATGATGGTAAAAGTTCAGACAGGGTTGAATTCTCTCTCACAACATAGACATAAATATAGCTAGGACTGATGCTGCGTTCACTCTGACAGCGTTTCCACCTTTCAGCACCTATCAGCCAGCCTCTATCTAGTCTTGTCCCCTGGAAGCAGAATTTCTTGTGGATCCAGCTAGAGTAATTAGTATCTTAGTTCTTGTTCATCTTCAACCCTGATATTGACAGAAGGGATGAAGAAGGTAAATAAGACTGTTTTCTTCTTTTGTTTTTATTCTTTTCTCCTTCTTTAGAATGGTGGTAAATGATGGTAAAATGAGGTAAATGTTTATTTGTAATGAGGCCTTACAGATGGACTCTGAATAATAGATCCTGATGGATTTTTATGGATGGAATTTCATAGGTTATACCACTTGAGGCAGCTCAGAATGGTCATTTATTTCCTTTGTGCACTGTCTAGAAGAGATGTCTTGATACTTACTATTGTGTGTATGAAAACTGGACAGTACAAAAAGCTTGGCAATCTATGCAATTAAAGAAACTTTTGTAGGCAGCGTGAATGTTGCTCTCCGTCTCTCTACAGTATGAACTTCTTGATTAGCTCCTGTGTTTGTGACATATAAGGATGAAACTTGGCAATTTTTGCATTTGATTGTAGTTTGGCTGCAGAAGTGAAAAATACTTCAGGTAAGGCTTTAGAGATAGATGAGCAGTACCTCAACTTTGTGAAACACAATGGAAAGTCTCCTGTGGCAGCAGAAGTCACCCATGTACACAGGCAAAGCTTTGACTCCCAGGAAGGCAGTTTTAATAGATGCGTAAACCCACACCAAATTCTGGCTAAACTGAGACTCCTGGTAGAAAACTGATGGCTATATCTTGAAAATCATTTTCATAGTTTCTTGATTGTACCAAGGTTGAAGAGAGATTTATTATCACTGGTGTTCAGAAGGAGTTGCCAGATGGACTTTAACAATGTGGGTAAAGAGATCTGAATATTTTAGTTGACATCAGTCATCTAGCATGAACTGAATAGGTGCTAACAGTTTCACTTCGTCATGCATCAGCTGATATCTGGTTAACATGACATCACAGCAAGCTGTATTTGACTGCTCTGTTGAACTACTGTTTTATCGTATTGGGTAATACTAGTTGCTTCTCCAGAGCACAAGAATTCTGCCTGGCCTAGAGTCTTACAGCTCTATATGAGCTCAGCAAGAGCAGCCTGGATGGTAAATCTCATGTACTGTTAGATACAGCAAACTGTGCAACACTTCATCTGTAAAGCTGAGTGTAGGGAAAGGGGAAGAGGGAAAGAGAAAAGTTAAGAAATGTTCTGGCCTGAAAGAAGCAGATTTCACTACCATAGATCCTCACACCTCTTGTGACCCTGGGATAAAGTCAAATGCCCTGACATTACATGACTTTATCTGATCAGATATGTCTTGGGAAACTCAAGCCAGAGAAAGGGCAAGCTGAGTTCATTGCTATCCTTCCTGGCTTCAGTGAAGTCCTAGATATGAGACTGGGATTCCTGTTATCGCTTTCTCCCTTCTATGTTCTTTTGCTTCTTTATATGATTTCTTCTTTCCCTATCTCTTCTTTTTTTTTGCCTTCTGTGTAACAAGTTTGGTTTAGCTAGTCACAGCTGCATCTTTTTAAACACAGTCATGAGTCTGAGACCAGAGACACTAATAAAAGTCTGGCTTAACCTGACTTGGGTACAAATATGTTCTGAGGCTGCTGTGAAGATGATGCTGTGACCGACAGCAACAAGACAGTTTGCACTATGGCAGAACTGCAGATTTTGCTGTGCTGTTCTTTCTTTCTTTCTGTCTCTTCTCCTCTCCCTCCCTTCCCTGTTCTTTCCCTTCTTTCTTCTCCTTTCTCACCTTTTGTCTGTTTCATTTGATGAGAGGAAGACTAGATTTTGAAAGTAGCAGCAATATCCACAGAACTTTTAGATTAACAGAGTTTTCCTTAACAGAGGACAGCTAAAGATCATTTTACCCTACAAGAGATTGCCACTCAAAGGGTTTCTGTCTTTATGTAGAAAGTTGTCAAAAATACAGTTAAAATAAACAATTTTATACCTTGTATTTGAAATACTTTAACTCTTCTATTTTTCCTTTGTATTTAAAAAAGAAGAAAGACTGTAAAGGCTTTTTATTGTTGTAACCACTAGACAATGTGTGCTGAAATCTCTGAACTTGCGCACAATGCCCCTCTAACTGTTGTCTTTACAGTCATGAAGTCCATCAAAACCTGTGTCTCACCTCACACTTTCTTGCTCTGCTAGGAAGAATAAGGGCCTTCCTGCTTTCTCATTCTTCCTCTACTTCTGATATACCACTGTACCAGCATAATATGACTGCTTTGATTTCTATGAGTTTGTGGCTGGGAGACAGGAAAGAGCCAGAATCCAGAAGACTGAGCTCTCATTTATATGCAGACTCTTTCCTCCTGTGACCTTGAACTGTGATAGTGAGGAGATGAGCCCCCTGCTCCTGGCTGGAAGCATCAGATATGGAAATGGCAGCCACTGCCTCTTCCATTTCACAGGAAGTGAGATCTGAGAAAGGTAGTTTGCAGGAGCTTTTTTTCTCCTCCTCCTCCTCTTTAGTGGAGAGTCTTATAATTCTGCTGCACAACCTGGCTGCAGGCCTGCATCTAACAAGGCTGCAAAACTGCCAGGCCTAGAGCAGTTCCTAGAATATCACTTCTCTTTAAGTGAGACACTGGAGACTAGTGTTATTTGAATTAGTTCATCTACTATATGTCATGTACAATTATTATGCATTATATGAAACAATTCAGAACCCAAGAAAGAAAATAAATGCAACTACTAGACTAAAATTCCTGAAGGAAGGTCTAGCCATTTGTCCTACACCCTGGTGGCTCCCTAGAAACGTGTGACCAATATCCTCTTTCTGGTAAGCTCATCAGTACTCCCATTTGGCCTCATGCCCATTGTTAAGGCATCTGGTCAACTTCCACAGAGCAGGGTTTGGCCAACATTGAGGTCTCTTTGGAAACCCCACTCTCTCTCATTTAGGACACTAGGAATTTGTAAAAAAAGATTTCATATTAAGCAAAAGCATTTAATCAATGTAGAGTCACTGGGAGCAGAGAAAAATGAAGCAGAGAGGCCATTACATGGCTGTCAGAGCAGAGTGCTTCCATGAGTCAGTCTAATAACCTGCCTCCATATCCGTAGCTCTTTCAGATCTATTTGTATTACTTTTATGGGCTTACTGAACAATTCATTTTTAAATGAATTTCTAGTATACAAATACCAACAGTCCCTTTATCATTGACAAAGAGGGGAAAAGCTAAAAATGTAGATTTACAGTATTTTTGTTTTTTAGAGGTAGAAGTTTCTCTCTTGTACTGCAATATAAAAGACACAATGATATAAAAGCATATGATATTTTATTGGGACATACAAAATGATAATATTTGTCTAATAAGACAACATCATTTAAAGAGGAAAATGTATTGTGGATGTTTTTATGTTTTTCGTAAAGGTCCAGAAGAAAGTGAGGCATTTGTATCCTTTCCCTTCTTACACAGGCCTCTAACGAGATGAAGTCTTGATTCCTTTATTTGTGATAATATTCCTGTGATTCTAGTGGGTCTCATGCTCAGGCAAAACCAAATCTGGAAGGTGGTTTAATATATCTTCCAGTGAAAATTGCAGGACAACAAAGGCAACTCTTTGTGATAATTTGGATAAAGCTCTAGGCTAAATTTGTGTGCTCAAACACTGGAGATTATCAGAATCATGGAAGTCCAGTCCAGTCTGCATGATATTTTTCAAGTGGGTAAAATGCTTGTTGGTTTGAGCAGCCTGGGAAATCTGGCAAACACTTGTTATATGAAAAGCTAATGAGAGGGAGATGTGTGAAATTAGATTTATTACTAGATAACCAAACAGGATATCAGGCTTCTCATCCTATGCGACCTCTTATTAGATTCTAAAAATAACTCATTGGAAGTTAATCTGTCATACAAATTTAAGTGCTGTCAGTGGCTGCATACTTCAGGAAACCACAGAATTTTCTCTCCTTTGGTGTTCAACACATGTATCCCACCTGTATCATTCACAGTTATACTGCCATGAAATACCACTTGATTTCTTGATGGTCCTTTAGTGTTCCTGATACACACAGTCACTCTGCAAAGCAGCTTTAGCAGCAGCCATCACTGCAACAAATAAAATATTATTGTTCACAGTTGATAACACTCCTAATTAGCATTGAGAATTCTTGTATTGTTACATAAATAGTTAATCAGTAGCCTTTGAAAATAATATGAACTGATTTATGAGACATAAGGGTGTTCACCCAAGAGTCCTGAGGAATCCTGTATATGCTACTGCTGATTAACTGTGACTTGCTAATGGTTTAAGTCATCCAAGATGAAGTGCTGGGGCCCAAGTTGGTGGCCCTGAGTTGGGGTTGACCTGCGGTTGAGTCACAACCTAGCAAACCATTTTGTTTCTCCATTGGCTTCATGTTCCAGAGTCTTTGTGGACTCACCCTCTCCCAGGCTGTCATCGTTGGGGTGGTGGGTGAGACCAGGGCTATTTTAACCGGGAGCTCATCAGATGGAAGAGCTTCCAGTTGGGTGTGGCTTCTGTTGGGGCTGGTTGCATCTTGCTGAGCTCTCTCAGTGGTGTCCTTCCATGTGAAGGGCCAAAGAGGGAGCCGTTTCTGTCCGTTGTATCCAGCAGGCAATGCTGGCACCACAGTGGGCAGCAGAGGAGCTGGGCCCATAAGAACCTATGGCAGGACTGTCTGAAAGAAGACTTCTGAGGGGATGTTGCTGAGTTCAGAGTTGGCCTGTGTGATCAGGCAAGTGATGGCAGCACAAAATGATGATGGCTGAACCGACACAACACAAGATATCAGAGAAGTATCAACTGGCAAATATGACATCTGTTAAAAAAATAAACTGTCATGACAGATATGAAAAAGCAGTAAGCTAGACTACTATATGGAGCAAACTAATGCAAACTATGATAACAGAATTAGGAGACATGGGTGAAAATAACAGAATGGGAAAAAAAGACCATTGTCTTGCAGCAGATAGTCATGCCTCACATCTGTTTTACTCTTTAAAAAAATCAGTGAATATGTTGTTAACAGTGAATTGTTTGATACACTGTACATTTGATTTCCAAAAGAGTTTGAATAGGTCTGTTACAAAAGACTTACAGAAAATAAGCTTTCACAGTATAAGAAGAATCATAGAATCCTTAAGGTTGGAAAAGACCTCTAAGATCATCAGTTCCAACTGTCAACCGAGCACTACCATGACCACTAAGCCATGTACCGAAGTGCCATGTCTGCACATTTTTTAACACCTCCAGGGATGGTGACTTCACCACGTCCCTGGGCAGCTTGTTCCAGTGCTTGACCACTCTTTCAGTAAAGAAATTTTTCCTAAAAGAAAGTTCCATCATGAGTTTACATAAATGAAAAGATAGAGAAGAAAATATAGGAATAATAAGGCATTTTACAATGGAGGTGGGATGACTTTGCTGTTCAGCACATTCACTTGTAGTCTGGAAGGGGAGTGGACAGGGATGTTTTCTGATCTTACAGAACTAGAATAGTCAAAATGAGAGTTACCGAAAAAGTGCTGCAGGAACCTCTCTTGGCACAGGCTGCTTGGGTGAGCTGAGATCTGGTGCAATTCAGTGCTGATAAATACCAAGTATTGACAACAGCAAAAATAATCCCTGCCATACCATCACAAAGCAGTGAGTTCAAAGAAAATAATTACCACTTGGGAAGTCACCACTATGGACAGTATGGTGAAAACTGTATGGATGAGCTTATTACTCAATGGCAATCAAAAGACAAATGCAATTATAGGATCAGACCGGAGAACAAAACAAGAAGTATCATTACAGTAGTAGCCAAATCTGTAACTCCTGCCACTCTTGCTTGAAGATTGCATGCATATGTCATCTTTCTTTTAAAGGAAGTTTTAGAACTAGAAAATCTGCAGAGAATGACAAGTGTATGAAGGACAGACCCGTGAAATCATTCCCATATCAGAAAAGATTAGATAGATTTAGGATTCTTAAGCTTGAAAAAAAGAGCCAAATGAAACAGAAATGAATGACAGAAATGAATAAAATCAAGTATAAAGAGGGATGAATACAGAACAATGCTGTCACATGCTGATCCTGCCCACAGTCTGAGCTGACAGGACACTAGCTAGGTTTTATATGGAAGTCTGACAGACTAGTTAATGTGCTGTTAGATTAAGATGGCAAATCCTATTTAAGATGATAAATCCAGCTTGTGTCCTCTATCATTTTTTGCAGATGACAGCCTTACTGTGGGATTCCATTATGTTGTCTATATTTATATTTCCACTGTATCCACACAGTGTCCCCTCTCTGCTCTTAGTAGGAATGCAACTGTGAAAACTTGAGTGTCGCTCCCTAAATCACCTGTGAAACATGGGTACCTCTTCTGAGAGTTAGCTTGAAACCTGTTCTTAGCTCTTGACACTAAAATGTGGATTGACTGTTCCTCTCTGGCTCAGCTCTCAGCTGTGGTAATACCCTGGTGATGAAATCACTTGCAGGACAGGAGATACACATGCAAAAGCCTGAGCCTGGGCATTGGGCAGGTACCACCATCCACTTGGGATCAAGTGTTCAGTGTCTTCTCATGATCAGGGAAAGCGCTTAAAGTATCTCTCTTTGATAGAGCTAAAGGAAGTTCACAGTTGCCTTTTTAATGAAGCTGGAATTGGGGGAACTATGGCTCATCACTGATAATGAACTAGTTTTATAGCTTTCTTTCAAACTTGAGCCTCAATTGTTTGCTGGATAGAAAAAGAGCAAGGAGCACAGGTATCTCATCTCTGCAGAGCCAGTGGATAGGTTACACCTGGATATGAGACCCTAATTCTCTCAAGCTGCTGCGATCATTGAACTCAGACCTTTCATTTCCTAGGTGAGTCCAAGCAATTCCTGAAACACCTGTTTTCAAAAGAAGTGGTCCCATGTGTATTGTAAGGTCTTGACCCAACACCCATCACAACTGAGATGGAAAGCCACCTTGTGTCCCTAGCCCTGTCAGTTACAGATATGGAGTAAATGCTTAGAGTGGAAAGTCTAAAAAGCTGAATGCTGGAGAATGTATAAAAGAAAAGAGTATACTCAAAGGTTCAGGCACTTTCAGGATTAGATGGACACTATTCACTTTTGATGTAATCATCCAAGTTCGTGCTGGGTCCTTTAGACTTTTTACTTGGATTTAATCCTTTGCTTTATCTTTTGCCTTGTTCACATTTCAAACATTTAGAAAGAAAAAATGCCAGAACATTATTTTTTTCTCTCCATTGCACACTGTTCTTTCCTTGGTTTCAACTGGGCACTGCTCAGTTTTCTTTACAGTAAATATTAAGTACAGCCAATTCCTTTGCCAGCAGCATCACTGCTTTCAGCAGGGGCTCTGTCACTGCTTCTGACTTTGTTCCTTCCTCTTATTTCTCAGAAGGAGGGGGGCAATTCATTTAGGGCTTGGTTCCCACTGTAGTGGGAGTCTCAATAAAGCGAAGTGAATGGAGTGCCTGTATGTTAAGTGCCCGTATCTTTGGAAGACTGTTGCTTTGAACATAAGATAAGCCTGTCACCATGTGCCAGCTTCCATACAAACATCTGTTATGCAGAGAAATTGTTGCTGGCCTACAAACCCTGTTTTTCTACCATCCTTTTTATTGCTCAATTGGCCAACTGTAAAAGACTGAGTTAGTAAATATTTCAAGCTAATTGATACTTTTCCACAAAATTAATGTTCAAATTAACAACAAATACAAATTGTATGTGCTACAGACACAGGATGCACATCATCTCTTTATGGGTAAGGAAAGAAATCCTTATTAGATGCATTTAGAGTAGCAGGATGGAACATGCCAATCAGGACAATGACATTCACATGTCAGTAGTCTTTACTTGCATGAAAACCATCTGTTATGATTTTAAGGACAGTTTTGGCATTCCTCATAACCTGATGAGTGTGAAGGAGCCTCTCCTGGCATGTGCCACCTGGGGAACTCCCATCCTGCCTGCACAGGAGGAGCAGTCTTGCAGAAGGATTTGTATGGTTTGAGGGAAGAGTGGCCCATGCTGGGATCCGGGGCACATGAGGCAGAATCTCTGCTCTGGATCACTGGAAATTCAAGTGCTTCTCATCTGCTGGGTTTCCTGAAATCACTCTTAATACTTACCAGACCTTAAAGGAACAGGCAAAGGCACCACAAAAATGTTACTATATTTAAAAACAGATGATTAGAGTTTTGCTTCTAGGTGACTTGCAGATAGTAGACTGTCAGACTACCTTCCAGGGCATTTAAAATAGTTCCTCAGAGCTGAAATACCTTCACTGACAAGTCCTGTCCCCAGGCTCACCAACAAGAAATTAGGAATTTATTTGAGGTGAAATGTCCTCTTGATTTCCCAAATTCAGATGTATTTTCTTATTAAGACAGCTTTAGCAGCAATGTCAGTCTAAGGAAATTTGCCTATCTTTTCACCCAGGAAGTCTGCTCACACTTGCCTCTCCATAGCAGCACGATATCCCTGCTTTTAGAGTTGGGCTCGTTGAACTGGCTAAAAAAGATAACTGCCTAAAGCCTAAGAAACACTCTGGTGAAAAAGCAAGAATTAATGTCCGGGGACAGAAAGAAAAATTTCTTAAGCCAATATGGCCACCAGAACTACTTTTTCACAAAACTATGGTTTCAGAGAGCTCATGAGTGTAAATACACGAATGGGGCTCTATAATCTTCTATCCTAAAAATTGACTTATGAAGTTGCTTCCTGTGTTATGTGAAGTTTTGGTTAACTCAGCTTCTTTTTAATCACATAATATTGCTTTCGCAGTGTCCTACCAGACAGTGCCAGTCTTAATGCTTTGTCAGCAGTAAACAGATTATTTACACTAGGCAATGATATCTCTTCTCATCAGAAAGACTGGAGATGCTGAGCCATTCCACCTTTGTTGATGTGCTGTTTGAATACAACACCGTTTTAGATCTCTTTCACTGCTCCCATGTAGAAATGAAGAAAATAAATGAGAATCTTAATTAGCTCATGGTAAAGCCAGTCTTTATTACATGTTAAGAAAAATGAGCTGGCATAGTGACATTTTTGTTTCTGTTGACCCCTTTCCTGGTTTCCTATCATTTTCAGCTCTTGTCTTCTCTTCAGCATTGTCCATATTCAGGCAATACTAGGAGCAGCCAGAGAAGTTTCCTGGTAATCACATGAGAAAGTGCCTGGTAGATTTTTTGAGACTGTAGACAAAGATCCTTTGCTACTTGCACAGCATTTTTGAAACTAGCCAAAGAGCTGCTCCTTATGAAGTCAAAACTAATGTTCGCCTCTTGAAAAAATCAGCAGTTCAATTCTTATCTACTGAACTAAAAGCTGACATCAGAACTTTTAAAAAGGGAAATTATATTCTAATAGGGAGAGCAAGAAGATTTCTGAAAGTTGCAGTAGCTTCAGCATACTTTTACATTAACTGCCAGCTGCAGCCAATGCCCATTTTGACTACTTAGAGATGACACTTGAGAATGAGTGTTACAGGAAAGCAGTAATATACATTTTCTTGACAGCAAGTAATGTAGAATGCTTCTGCATCACTGCTTTAAAACAATTGTGAATGACATCCATGTGCATCAAATAAATATTATGGTTATTATAGGTAAGTGTAAAATAAGCCTGCCTTTCAGCAAAGCTATTTCAACAAAAGAGAAAAAAAGTATTTGTGCTGTAGTGGCTATGAAAGAGCTGTGATAATCTGTAATAAGCTCATCCTCCATTATCCATAGAATTAAACTACAGTAATCAACCCAAAATAACTCTTTTTTCTTAAATAAAGAGAAGTAATCCTAACCGTAAGATTTTGCTTGATCCAAAGAACTGTCATGAAGATCAAAATCCATATTAGCTCAGCAAATCACCTGACACTACCAATTTGGCAGCTGTTCAGTGGCATCACAGAAGACATACCTAAACAAGTACACAAAAGAGGGCAAACAGTTCTGGTTGTCTGAAGCAGAACTGTATGTTGTCAAAGTTCAAGGGAAGCTTTGCTCTCTCCAGTGTGCAGAGATAATGGGGCCCATGTGGAATGTAGTTTGAAAAGAGTCCAGGCAGATGATTGCTGGTTGCCTAGGATAATTCTGGTTTGGGATTTGTGAAAGCAATTCAAGTTTAGACAGATAGTGATATTTTAAAAAAACAGGTTTTATAATCCTACTGAGAGAAAACTCAAAATGAGCCCGAGCTGCTTGTTAAAATCGTGATGTTGGAAGTAGTTTTAAAATACCTTGCTAGATTTACATGGTCAGAGTGCGTTCTCAGGAATCCATTAGTTAAACCTGGCAGAAGAATATAAAACAGTCAATATATCTTGAATTTCAGGACATTTTTCATTTGTTTCTCCTCAGCGTAGCTATTTCCAAATTCTCAGAGACAGAAACAACTCATCTCTATGATGAAAGGCTCATTCAACCAACCTTCAGTAAGAGTTTAAACATGATGGATCAGGCCACATTGATACCTCTGAACATGTCAGTCATCATTCTGGCCTCAAACTCCTCCTGGACAGTGCCCTTACTTTGGCGGCCTGGCTTGGGCCCAGGCTGTGCCAGAAATAGTGTCAACAGTTTTGATCATTGCATGCTAGTGCTTGCGTCTCTGCCTTGCCTTTAGTGTTTTCATACAGATTATTGGCCTTGGGGTTCAAGTATGCTGCCTCCTTTCCAAGGAATGAAAAATAGTTCTCCCTCTCCAACAATATGAAGTCTCCATTCAGCTTAGCCAGTTTTCACAGATGCTCCTCTGCGACTCTTTGGACATACCGTAAAGGACAGATGATAGTATGTTTAGACACTTGGTAGGGAAGCCTGGAACCAGCTTTATAGATCTGCATCACCAGCAATATTCCTAATGGCAAGCTGCCATTATCCAGTTGTCATTATCCAGCTACCTCAAAAGTAACTCCTTGCTCAAGCCAAGTTCAAGAATTTTATGTTTTACACCACTCAAAATACACAGTAGTCATTAATGTTTTAAAAAAACACAGATGAAGAAATGGAAGAAAACCCTGACTTAATCTGCTTATAGGAAGACTAAATCAATGAGGTCTCTCTCTCTATTTTCCTTATTTGGCCGACCTGCATGACTCCCTAGTCTCAAGATGTGAATCCAGAGGGCAGGAGGTGGATAACAGTATGTGCGCTTGCCAGTAGCCTCATTTCTGCCCACTACACAAATGCATTTGTTCTGCCCAGCCCTGACAGGTGAGTGCTGTGTCCCACCGAGCAGAGGTGCTGAGTCTCCAAATCCATTCCCCATACAAGCTTTATAAATCTGATAACATTTATCCTTTTCTGGAAACTAAGACACAGAATAGTAAACATGGTGGTGATGATGTAAGTTTGAAGAAAGCAAAAACTTCCCAGGTAACGTTGCTTTTCTTACCCTAAAGCTTGAAATGTCTAAGAACAGAAGAACCAAAACTGAAGAATCCCCCTCCCCTCCTGAACTGCTTATAAAGGAATATCTTACTGTCATGGAAGAGGGACTAGTTAGATTTCAGCCTTCCTCTACTATGCTTATCAAATCTTTGTCCTTCTTATTCACTCAGCAATTATGGGCTTAATGCATTATTTTCATAGTTTCACATTTCCCCATATGATTAATGGCCCAGAGGAATAGTTTTACGTATTGAACTATGTAAAGGACTGTGGTGCATTAACCTTGGCTGAGCACCAGGAGCCCACCAAGCCACTCTATTGCCCTCCCACCCAGAAGGGTAAGGGGGAAGAAAATAATATTGAAAGAAAAAAAACCTTGTGGGTCAAGACAAAAGCAGTGTAATGAAAACAAAAGCAAAGTTAAGCAAAGGCCATGCATGGAAGTGAAGAAAACAAAGATTTATTCTCTACTTCCCATCAACAGCAGATGTCTGGCCCCTTCCTGGGAAGCACGGCTCCAATATGCATAGTGGTTGCTCCAGAGGACAACGAATCACTCACCCTCCTCCTTTTCCCTAGCTTTTATTGTTGAGCAGACGTCACACGGTATGGAATATCCCTTTGGTCAGTTTGGGTCATCTGTCCTGGCTGTGTTCCCTCCCAAGACCTTGCCCACCCCATCCCACTGTGGGGGGAATGTTGGAAAGAGCCCTGGTGCTCTGTGAGCACTGCTCAGCAGTAGCCACAACACGGGTGTGTTACCAACATGCTTCTAGCTCCCAGCACAAAATGCTGGACCATGAGGGCTGCTATGGGGAAAAATCAACTCCAGTTCAGCCAGATCCAATACACGGTCATGTGGCCAGAAGCCAAAAAAAGCATGCACAGTCACAAGTTAGGCATTGTCTTGCTGTATTTTTAGATGTTACAAGCAGGCATAATGAACATACTACCTGGTAGTAAGTCCAAACCCCATGTATGTATCTTAAATTTGATCCCTCGGGTAAGGCATGGGAAAACATTTTCTGCAGTCTAGATTCCTCTCCTAAATATTGGTGCCTGCAGCTTTTGCTTCCAGACATGAGCAAGGTAACTTAGAAAAGATAATGTTACTAGAGGTAGAGCACTCACCTGGGATGTAGAGAAAAACATATTTGAAGGATTTTTTTTATGACCCCAGGTCTACAGGCATCCGCCCAAACTGTCTGCTAAATCAAGGCAAAAAACCAAGTGTTGGCTACATTCTGGACCTGGACAATCTCATCTATCTCCAGACAAGGACACTTCTGTGCATGCCTGGCAGCAGGACTTTCTGGTGCTCAGGAAATTCTAGTGTCTGAGGATACATGAGCATCAGAAAGTTGCCATGTGTAAATTCAGCAACTCAGTCCTACATACGTGTCTTGGATCTAGTCCTGGTGTCAAGAATGATGTACTACTGAACAAGCCCGGGGAACAGACCTTTTAGAAGACAAGAAAAATATAGTGTGGAAATGGACTTCAAAGAACAGCCTACTGAACACTCTGACTCCATTATTTTGGGATTAAGGAGCTCATTAGGCAGGATTTAAGCACTTGAATCTGCTAGTGGCTTTTCTCGATGTTAACAGCACCTTTACAATAATTACTTACTCTCTTTCCTTTCCATATGGGAAACATTAAAAGAAGAACTACCTGATCTTTTCTTCACATGCAACCGTCTTTTCAAAGTCAGGGACTAATCTTTCCCTGGCTTCTACATCTTTCTTCATTATGTCATTGCATGGAGCAGGGCTTCCTCACAGGGCAACAGCCTCCCACAAATGCAGGAAATTCCTCAAGTGACAACAAATGCAACTACTCTACTTAGGGTATTATAGAGGTATTGGATGTAAGCCTAGATGAATCACTTTCTTCTTGACAGTTTTAAGCCATTGAATTAGAGTCTTTCTGTCACTCAGGAGGAGGGTTGCAGAGTACTGGTGTCCTGGCCCCCAACCTCGTGCTTATTATCTAGATTTACTGCAGTTTAAGATTATAAGGTTTTCCATTGAGCCATAAACCGTTACTTGTTTAGAATTTATTGGCTTCAAAACAAAGGACTCGTTTACAGAGGTATAATGGGAGTGTTTTCCTCTGAATTTAAGATATAATTACAGCTTAACTATTTTTCTACTTACATCCAGCTCTTGCTTCAAGTTTTCTCCAAAATTTCTTCTCTTATTAGTGGGAACATGGCCCTGCACCCTTATTTCTGACATTCCAGTTGACCTCCATCAGTGGGTACTTGCAGATGTAAACAAAGAGGAGGAATAAACCAGCTGCTGCCCTTGGTTAGCATTTCCTTCACCATCCACAGTATCAAAAATTAATGGGAAATTAGCAATAAGTTATTGGTAAAACATGTTATTAGTTTTTCCACTGCAATGTAAAGTACATACTTATGACTAATCCTGGACTTATTTTATATGCCAGAAGTTAAAATTAAGCTTAATCAAGCATGTCACCTTTATTTTGTAAACTCTGACAAATATTCTAGATTATGCTGCTTTTGTTATTTTTTGAGAGCACACAAGAGAGATTATTGTTTTTGTTTGGTGTGAAAGTATATGCAATTGTTTCGGGAGCATCTAGTACACAATTATCAAACCAGGAATTGGAACAGTTACAGAATCCAAAAAGTTACTAATCAGCTACCATCATGCTAACAACTCTACTGCCCCTATTTTTAGGAAATGAAATATTGTGCAACTGATCTGTATCCTTATGAACATTTGATTTTTAGATTTTCTGGACTTGTTTTTCCACTTTTATTAATACTGCTTTGCACTGCTCTAGCATTTTAATTTAATGTCTTCAGAGATCAGTATGCTCTTAATTTGAATAACAATCAGATGCTAAGTTTGGGAAATACAAATTAAAAACTCAAAAGCCCTTAGAATTTGCTTGTTTTGTTTAAGTGTATTTTCTGAAGCCGGAGGCTTGCTAGCAGTTACCACATAAGTGAGTGCAAACACCTGAGAGACTAACAACTACACCCCAGCTGGATTCAGCTCAGCATCGCCAGAGCACATCTTCTCACCTTGGGGAAAGCAGACAGACCCCAGGCAGATTTGGGTGTGCTATCTGACTTGCTCTCTGTAGGGAAGGGTTGGGTTTTCTCTATAAATGTTCAGTACTGTGGTACCTTCCAGGTAAAATTTGCAGTGAATAAGTCAAATGCCAGCAGCAAAATGTTTGGAAGTGCATGGAGTGTTTAACCCATAACCCATGTTGCAGAGCACTTCAACATTTTTATTTTTATGGTATGCGCTCTGTTGTAGTGTTTATCTTGCCCTGCTAAGGTTTGCTTTCTTTCCATAGTATATTTGAAGTAGATCCTTCATTTCATCTTTTCAATGTGTTTTTGGATTTTTTTTAGTGAGATTAATTTATATCTCTGACTTTTTTTTGTTTACTTCCTTTTTCCCTATATCAATTACTTTTTTAAATCTCTGTCTTATATATGGTCCTTTTTTCCATCTTCCTACTCTCTTTTGTTTTCTTCCCCTTTCCCGTTTCCTATATTATCTCCTCTTCATCCTCACGGCTGTGTTAAGATTATCATTAAACAATAGAGTTCTCCCAACTTTATTCTCTCTGCTCCCTGTACACAGTTCAGTCCTCTCCCCAGGATTTTCATACTCCCTTAAAAGAGAATAAGCAAAAGAGCCCTTTGTCTTCCTAGCCTCTATTTTTCTAGGACATGGAGGTAAAGGCTAGGGGAGATATTCTGACAGTCTCTTCCTCATAACCTACCAGAAAGAAAGGAACAGGTGTTTTTTAGGGCATCATTGAAGGTAAAGTGGAGATGTGCCTAGCTAGGAGATGTTGTTGCAGAACAGTGCCTGACACAGACCTCAGACCACTGGGCTTCTGGCCATTGAGACTACTTGTTCAATGTCCCCAGTGAGCTGTTGGGCAGAAGGTAGAGGCATGGATGGCACAGAAACCCTGCATGGTCCAGTGCCACTAGAGCCAGGCACAGAGGGCAGAGGGAGGGGCGACTACACTGAATTGCATCAACAAATTAGCAGTGCCTGCTTACCACTCTGAAGTCTGGGAATCCTTCTGTCCGTGAAAGCTCCCATTTATCTGCATGCCCTTGACATTAGGTATGGTTATTTGAGTTTAGTCCAAGCTAGGAGAAGCCAATGGGCTTACTGTGTGGGATCTTTTCCTGATAGGTCTCTCTGGGGTCCAGTTACTCATAGCTGAAAGCTGACAAACATTTTACTACTCTGTCAAAGTGATCACCTATTTTTAAATATACTTTCTTCTGCCTTTCTACACTTGAAGGAGCATCTGGTTTCCTGGGTTTCTAACAAAACTAACCCAGCAAAGAAGATCAGGCTGAATTACAGGTACTGCTGGTGGAAATAGGCATTTTTTGTTTTAGGAAAATACATAATTACATCTATGCAAGAGCTATACTGAGAAAGATAAAGACCTTATTCAAACACAAGCATCACAAATAAAAGGAATAGGAGTTAAAAGATTACTGACAAAGGAAATAGCTTTTTCATACAACAGTAATCACCCTCCTCCCTTTCCCCCCATTTTCCAGGAGAAGTAAGTTTATATTTATCTAGTTAAAATTTAGATGGTTTAGAATGCTGCAGGTTCCCAAATGTACTGACCCAGGAAGATACCTGCAGAGGACACAGTACATTGCATGTTTTAAAGACAGATTTTTATGAATATAGTGGAATAAATATTGTGGCAATGACATTATTATATAAAACAATATTCCTGTATGATTTCCCAGCAGAGGTCTTCCTCAGCTATTCTGTTTTTCAGTTTGCAGAATTCTTCTCAGAGTCTTGCATCTCTCTAAAATGCAACTCCTGCAGAAACACTTTTGAAGATAAAAAGCCACAATGAAGTTGATATACATTAAAACTGTATATAATCATATTCCTTTCCAGTGACCTTTACATGGAGGCACAGTTCAATTTGATTATTAGAATGGGCTTGACCTTTCCTTCAAATAAATTAGCATAAACACTCACATTTCGTAAGAGCCTCCATCAGAAGCACACACAACAAAGACTCCATGATACACTGACAATGGGGAGTTAACTTTTCCCACAGTTTCTCCTGGAGAAATAGTAATCTAACTTAAAGGCTTTCTGATAATTAATTCCTCTACTTGACATTATGGAACAGAGAGGACAAAAAACCAGGTCCTAATGAGTCATTTGTAGAAAGCTGTGTCTCTCTACAATAAGACAGAGCCACAGCTACAATTCTCTTGGTCTCTTTTACCAGCCATAGAACCCTCTGTTGTGTCTCAGCTGATTTATGGAGAAGCAGTACTCTTTCATTAAAGTGCCAGTTAATTTGTCATAGAATTGAATCATAGAATCATAGAATCATTTTGGTTAGAAGAGACCTTTAAGATCATCAAGTACAACTGTTAACTGAGCACTGCCTGGTCACCACTAAACCGTATACCTCAGCACCACATCTATACATCTTTTAAATATCTCCATCTTTAAAATACCCACCACTTCCCTGGGCAGCCTGTTCCAGTGCTTTACAACCCTTTCAGTGAAGAAGTTTTTTCTAATAATCAACCTAAAATTCCCCTGGTGCAACTCGAAGCCATTTCCTCTTGTCCTATCTCTTGTTACTTGGGAGAATGGAGTGACCCTGACCTCGATACAACCTCCTTTCAAGTAGTTGTAGAGAGCAATAAGGTCTCTCCTCAGCATACCAACACCTTGCAGACAATCAGCCTAGATATTTTACTGCAAGAGTCTATCCTCAGGTCCAGCCTTTTCCCTTAAGAAAACTTCTTCCTCCTTTAATGCCCAAGAGAAATGGTGGTCTTGCAATATGCCTGAAATTGTAATACATGTTCTCTATGGCAGACCAAGAATATTTCTTTGTCCATAACCCCCTCACCCCCAAACCCCAAAGTGAATGTTTGCTTCCTCTGTGGGTAATTAATTAATTCAAAATTTACTACTTCAAAAAAGAAAAGAAAATAATACTTTCAAAATTCTCCCAGCCCCTTCAGGTTTTAATGCTTTATCCAACTATTGGAAAGGCATAAGCTGAGTCTGTGATTTCTCAGAACAAGTAGAGTGCAGCATGGACATTTTAGTTGCAGTTATGAATAACATCGCATTCTACCCAAGGACATTAGACTTCCAATTAATTTATAATTCCTCTTTCCTTACAAGATTTTGTTTTAAGATATTATATCTCCTGTATTCAGTGGGCAGAACTTCCACTTTTCCTCAAAATAACATTCTAAGGTTTTCTTTGGGTTAAATATTAGCTGATACGTGCACATAAATCACTGTAAAAAGGGAGAACTTTATGCCTCTTAGGCAAGGCTGGGCGAAGTTAAAACCAAATCACTGCCACTATTTCTTACAGCCAGAGGTTGCAGAAACATGTGTAATTGCATTTTCCCTACTGGTAGGAAGTTGTATGAATATTTGTGAGCTTTTTTCCCCTGTTTTGACATCAGGAGTGCTAACAGTAGCATATAAATTAGATACCACACTGAAATATGTAATTATACCGTGAAAGCTGAATAGTTTGGACTAATACTTTTTTTCACGTACCCTTTTATTTAGGTTTCACATATTTAAGCCTTTTCTTATTTTAAACATTTTCTGTTCTTTTACTCAATTTTACTGAAGGCTTTTCAACTTCTTTTAGAAGAAAAAAATAATTTATAGATCAACACAAAAGCTAGTGATATTTTTTTGCTCTTTAAGCTCTGTGTTCCTGGGCAGCACTTGTTTAAAGCTTGCAATTACACATATTACAGTAAAGCAACCAGGTTTACTGGTAACTTTAGTGGAATTTCAGACATGTTTTGTTCAAGTATATACAGCATGCTGAAAAAATCTAGAGAGCCCAGATAATTTTCTAACAGTCCTACATAGTTTAGTCGAATAGATTTGCTAGTGTTTTAACCAGTTTGCTTTGTTGCCCAAGAAACATGTCTATTACAGCTAATTTGGAGAGACAAAAAGACCAAATTAGTACTACTGAGTGATGGTTGTAAATTAATCTCCCAGGAGGAAATTTCTCTTGTAACCAGACCTAATTTTCTATCTATTAATTTCATTCCATTAAATCTACTTGCTGCTTACTCCATTTCCATTACTTGGTTATGATACATATGCCTTCTTAATGTCGAGACATTTACTATAGAAAAGCTTTTGTACTATAGAGATGTCAATAAAGGTTCTGCACAGTCTGAGTTCCAGCTCAAATTTCTTATTTTCCATGCTTTGCTGGAATTTGTGGGGTAAGTAACACACTGAAAGTATTATTATACTACCAAAACCATATTTCTCTTTCTTCTTAATATTTAACATCTCTCATCTAGGTAGAATATTCTATATCATTTTAGCCATATTTTCTTTCTTCTGTGATTCTAGGTTATAAATGGTTTCAGTTTAAGCACTTTTGGATTTCTCCAGTACACAAAAATTTGCTTGCATTGGAGACTTGTGTAGTTCTCCTAGATCTCAGGAAATATTAGAATTCTCTGCATTGTTCATACACTCAGGTTACTTATGAATCCCTTTGGTACATTCCAGATAATGAATACTTTGCTACTCTTTCTGAATCTGCCAAAATTTTCTTATTTGGTTTTTAAATGACATCTGATTTATTTGCTGTTAACATTAATGGACAACTTCACTTTACATGACCTAACAAATCCCTAATATTTTCCCAGATTCTAATGAATGCTTCCTATAAAAAACATAATATGGATCCAAATAAATTAATTTCATCTGTTACATCCTGTTATTCCTTATCCAACACCCCACCAGGTGAAGTCTCCATAGATTGCAAACTTTCACTGGAGTCTGTGTAGCCACAAGCTCTTGAAATTTGATGAATGAGAATTCAGGTCTCAGCACCACTATACCCAGATTCTGGACTACATTAAATCAGCATCTTTGATTTGGGTTTTTCCAAAGGACTGCCTGAGAGGTGAGACAAAGTGTGTTCTGTGCTAATGTGATTACTGGAGAATGTTGTTCTTTATCCATTATAATTTATTATATGAGGCCCTGCTTTAACTTCTGTAATATGGTAACAATGGTTGTTTCCGATAACTAATCAAAAAAGTGGATGTGAACAGACATATCATAATGAAAGCTCAGTGAGGATTTTCTATGAACACATGGCAAAAGAGCTATACTATGGTTTTTTTTTTTCTTCTCAGGACTGATTTGTTACAAAAAAGGGATTCTGTTTCTGTCATTGGCAGTGAGCTCACAAGACAAAGTATATAGGATGATATTCCTGAAGTTCCACTCAGTTCTGTCCTCAAAGTGTTAATTCCCAGCATCCATAAAGTTTATACTGTGAAAAAAAGACGTTATACTTTTTTTTTTATAACACAAATAAAATTTGACAGGAATTGAGACAAACATCCATCATACTGGAATCAGTTTCAGGAACTCAATGCATAGTTAGAAAGAGTCATCTTTATTGTAAATTGTAGCTTAAAGCTTTTACTACATTTGCTTTTACATGTTTCAAACAGTTAAAATGAAGTATGTGCAATATCTGAAGACTGGTAGTTTACAGTAAGTTCTTTGTAGGACATGGCGAGCCCTCAAATGGAATAATTCATAAGGACAACCTTCTATATTTATATTTCTTCCTTTTAAGAAAAAATAATCTGTTTTATCGTGTCACGGTAGGGTTAATGTTATGAATCCCTTTCCTAATGTTAACATCTGTGATATCACTTGCAAGGTCACTGTTATTTAACGTCACAATTATACTACAGTTAAAATGGAGGAGTTGATGCACCAGTGAAGGCTAGAACTATTCTAGCCTTCATTGCAACAGATGAAACTATTTCTATTACCCTCTTGTTATGAGATAGTATCACTTGTGTGTGGATGTTTGCATAACACTCACATGTAAAATTGCTCTGGCCACTGAGCAATTAGCCTTTTGGCGAGTCTCTTTATAATGTCGTTGTTTTAAAAGTGGGTAACTGCTTGCTAGGCAGTAAGCACTGCTCGAAGGCTGCTGCTGCACCTGTGTGCACATATATAACACAGAGAGATGCTGATTATCCTATGGCTACAGCTTCTCTGTCATTGCAGGCAAAGAAGGAGTGGCAACTGGCTCTTCTGCAGTAACAGAGTGAAAGGCATTCAAGCAAATTTCCACTTTCTGTAGTGTATTAAAACAGCCATACCAAAGCTATAGAGTGTGACTTTCATTTAAAAATAAAATCTATTTATACATTGAAATGGGTATGCTCAGAAAAGCTATCTGCAGAGGAAAAAAGTATGTATGCTGTAGCAGGTATTGGATCTACCTGTGAGCCTGTACACTGCCTACCAGATCCACGACTGAAGTCTAGGTGCTCTCCTCTACTACTGAATTAGAAGTGAAGTTCTGCACCGACACATCACTCCATTTGGCAGTACAATGATTACGTTTCCATTTGTGTGATAAACTCTGTCTGAATTACTGATCAGAAGTAAGACAGCTTGACTATTCCTACAAAATCTTTTTCATGACATTTGCTCTCAGCATTGCACCTGAGCATGTTTCAATTACTTACTAAGGAAACTGCATTAGCTTAAAAGGATCTCTCTGCACTGGAAACATGGCCCCAATCAAAACAACAAACTTTTCTGTCAGATTTGTCTCTAGCAGGCAGTAAGTGCTCTCTCCTACTTAATTAAAACTCTTCTCTCGTATGATTTGGTGCCCTGACATATCAGAATAACATAACAGCAATCAGTGATATTCCCTATGGAAAGACTTTTCTTTAAGCTATCCTATCATTTCCTACTGGTACTTATTATGCCACTAAAGCATTTTGGAGAAGAAATTTCTAGGTTAAGCACAAAAGCATTAAACTAATAATTATCAATCTGATGAAAATATTAGCTTTTTTTTCTGACTAAGTGAAAAAACATTTGCAATACCATAGCAATTTTTGTACATAGTAAGTTCAGGTCAGATACTTCTTTATTCCCTCCTCTTACTTTTTTTTTTTTTTTTGAGATGTTGTTTTTTTCCTCCAGTATTAGCCATTGCTTTATTAGAAAATTATCACATGCTGTGCTGTAATGAGTGACTGGACCTTTGGAGTGATGGACCCACTGGTATTACCTATTTGTAAGTGCAAGTCCTGATTTCTCTAACCAATCACTTCTTAAATCTGAGTTGAAAGTGGGTGGACAATGTATCTGAGTCATTACTCTGTCAGAGTGGTAAGATAGTTGATCACTATGGGAACAAATACAACGGCACATGATCAAGTATCCAGTTCATTGATTCATACAGTGTAAAAAGAAAAGTGCTGGGACAATCTCCAGGACTGCTGTTAAGGAGAGGACTATGAACAATATTAAATAAATGCATGCAAAGGAGAGACACAGGTATCATGTATCACAGTTCTTGGAAAATAAGAAGGCCGGAAGTAAAACTAAACCCTTGGAAGAATTGATGGTGTGGTTGAATCAAACCGAAAAAGTTTCTTGAGTCAACATCCGTGCAGACTAATTCCTTTGTAAAGCTCTTCTGTGCTTCTTAAATTCAACTTTTCAACAGTGCTTGAGAGAAGGTAGGGGCTGGTCAGGAGACTTTCACAGTTAAGAGATAGTGAAGGAGGACACCTGTGATGTAGCTTTGGCTGTGACACACACACTCTTCCCAGAGTGGTGAGCTAGAGCTCTGCTGATGGACAGACTGACCCCACACATTTTTTTCTAAAAGTATGCCTGGCTGTGGACCAAGATGCTATAGTGATGCATCTAAGAGTGTTTAAGTAGTGAGTGACAAAAGCTGGGTGCCTAGCAGGTTTTTAGGCCTTTAAAAGGATCCATTCCACACATGGGAATTTTGTTGTGATGTGAATGAAATTTTAAAATATGACTCCTTCTTTATATGTAGAGTCAGCCAACCATCTCAGCTTAACCTCTGGCGAGTACACTTTTTAGAAGTGTTTGCTAACATCACTGGAAAAAATATTACAGCACACATCCTGGAACACAAAGTGAGCAAGAAAAGTTGTTTCACATTACAAATATCAGCATTATTTCTAGGTGAGTATTTTTAATTTATTAGGACATCATACTGTTTTCTGGTACAAATGGAATTACATGAAAAAGATTATTCTCTGGTAGAATATTTGAGCAGTGAAATTGTAGTAGAGACTGGATAGAGATGATACTTGTTTAAAAGTTCCAGAAAAAATACACTGGGGAAGAAAAGAAAGAAAAGTCCAACAAAGGAAAACCTGGCTAAGAAAATATTTGTTCAGTAGATTAGAGGGCGTAGGGAAAAGGATTGTTTAACACTCTCGCTCTTGAGAAGCAAGGGTTAAAAAGAAGGGCCTGGAAGGCAATAAGAGGGAAAAATGAGAATAAAACAGTGTCAAATTGATTTATGTTATGTCCTGCCTTCCTCTGATGCTTGCCCCTTGCCTTGTGCTTTCCCACTTCCACCATGCTGCAGCATCTTTCCGCATCTGCAGTTCCTGGTGATGGGCCTTTCTGGACCACCAACTCTTCTTGAGCGGGGTAGGAGAGAGGTGCTGATGTGCTTCCGCTGTATCACAACAACCTTGCTGTTGAAGGTGAAGCCTAATGGCAGCGCTCTATTCCTCCTACCATGGCATTTTCTCTGGCATGGCATCTGAGGCAGAAGATGGTCCCCAGAACATGACAGATCATGGTACTTCTAAACATGCTGGAAAATAGGAATTTGGGCAAATAGAAACTGCAAAGAAATCACGTGGTCAAACTGTTTGACACAAAAATTAACTCTGCCCCCAATGCCTATCAGATGAGTTGTGTAACCTTCAGTATTAAGAACCTTAGAGCCATCTTAAAACCAGTTTTGAGCCACCACCATGTTCATGTTCTAGAACATCCAAGAATTTTCTAAAATGAGGCTGTGTCTCAGTATCTTCTGCTTTCCAGAATCTACCCATGACATTTGTCTCTAATACACGACAAATATTTTATTTCCATTCTATTTGTTGAGCTGCAGAGAAAGGAAAGAAATATATTCTTTGTGCTGACTCTCAGTAACAGAAACACTTGAGTGAGCACCAAACTGTTCTACATCAATACCTACCACTTACATCATGCATTTTATTCATGCTCTTATTGAATGTATTTTTCTTAGTCTTCATGGGCTTGCTGAGCGCACAAATAATTTATTTATATCAGCCTTTAAATGTACTGTTTCCATGTAAATTTCTAAATAAAAAACAGCACGTGGAGTCAAATGAGTTCAGTCTCTTGAAATAGATGTATGAATTTCTGTTATTCTGATGAATTTTCCTCTTCCTATCAAACTAGATTTTATCACCTTATGACTGGTGTTAAACCAGGCTCAGATATAATCCTTAGTCCCTGGCTGGTTACTAAACAAGGAGAGATGATGCAGAACTTTAGACAGATCTGACAAAATTAGAGCTGCAATATTCCTTCAGAAAGAGCCACTACAGCCATGGCTTCCACTTTTTATATAATTTGAAAGATACAACTAATTTGTCATGTTAATCATAAACAGCAAACCTTTCCCCTTAAGAGCTTTATTGGAGACACTCTGAAATGTTTAAAAGTGGAAGTGATGAAGAAGTATGAATTGTACAAGTTTGGTAGACATCTTGGGAAGCCCAAGAAAAACAATATATTTGACTATCCTTTTTGTCTCCTATCTTTTGACTGATACTATAAGGATGAAAGCCATTTCTGTTTTGAAGAGAAAATGTCACCTAATCACCCTACCTGCCCTCCATCTGCTGCTCTGGAGGGGTATGGGTCTCCTATAGTTCCTTCATCTAACGGATCTATGCATGCAGGCGTGCTCAGTTCATCTCAAATAGCATTGGGCATCTACATTTGGGCAGTCAAAATAAGGTCACCACTGATAGTAACAGGAGTGTGGACACAAAGTCCCCATGTAAAAACACCTACAGCAGTTTCTTCTTCTTCTTTTTTTTTTTTTTTGTCTCTCCTGCTTCAGTTCCTGCACTAGAAAGTCCTTCTCTGACAGACTTATTCTCATTGCTGTGTTCAACAGGGATGTTAAAACAGGTAAATTCTGGGATCAGCTTTCATGATACATAAATCTCATGCCCATAGCAAAAGGGCTTCAGTTACATCTATGCTAGGACAACCAGAATTTATCAGAATGTATTCATATTTTTTCAAAAGCTTCAACCCTTTTGACTAAGTCTCCAAGTGTCCTGCTGTTGGACTGGGCAATCTCCAGAGGACCCTTCCAATCTCAGTGATTCTGTGATTCTGAGTTGAAAACTATCTGATATTGACAAATCCTTTGCAATGTACATGAAATGATGGAAAGTGCTTTATAACTATATATGGGTCAAGCTGTACATGAAATGATGGAAAGTGCTTTATAACTATATATGGGTCAAGCTGAGGTTGTCCTCCTGCCTATAGCAGGACATGGCTTTCAAACACATTCGTGATCCTTCATCACTCAAATTTAGCAGCCTAAGCCTACTGATGTTACTGTGCTAACTGCAGAAGCCCAGTTTCATTCTTACATTTCATATTGTCTACAGACAGAGTAAGGTAAAGAACAGAAAAATGCAGACAAAATGGTTGATATTTCTCTTTTATGTGAAGGCTGTATCATCCTACTTGCTAGGGTTCAATGCAACAGTTTGAAAATTAAGACTATGGGGATCTCTAAATTCAGGTGATTTTTTGAGTATAGATGTGTATGTATTTGTTTCAATACAAGATGAATAGAGAGTTAGGGTTCTTGCTTGGCTGACTTTCTGTGCTAATGAGAAGTGTTGATAAAGGATTTATGCTGGTTTTGTGACAACTTGTGCAGGAAGATTTGATAGCTTTAATTTGTTTTAGATTAAAGAAACATTCCTTCAGAATAAACATTTTAATTGAAACAATGTAGGAAAGGACATATATTTTTATGAGATGTTTATGTAGTAATTTGCCTGCTGAGAATTTTCTTCTGAAAGATGCCAAATATACAGCAATGGAAATTGCTGTCTTTTCTTTGGACATAATGGAAGAGTGTGTCAGCTTCCACATGTGATCGACAAGGTCAAGCCCCTGCTGTGTAGTCTATCACATAACATTACCCCATTTATAACGCTACATCTCAACAGAAATGAGGCAAATTCTCCCTAGTTGCTTGTGTTCCCACCCTCTTTTCACCACTTACTGAGTATTAAGTTCACTAGTGAAATATGCTGCATCTCCCCTCTTTCTCCCAATCTGCAAGTGCACCCACACCCATGCATCCCTTGAATATTAGCACAGGTCTTAAATTTTCCTAATATACTTCCTATATATCCCCCTAGAGTGGCTATATAGCTGTTTGTACGTGACCAGCCTCTTCTCCCCTCTCTTTTCTTGGGCTTGCTGCTCCCTGGTACACCATGATGCTTCCTTTTCCATTCCTTTGGCCATTTTCCTAAACATTACATAATTTTTACATAATCCTAAATGACCCTTCCAAAAGCCCATCAGAGTTTCATAAAAGTCTCCTGGAATGTCTCTCATCACTCATCATAAATATTTCCCCTCCTTATAGTTACACAGTTCAGGTAATCCTCCCCAAGACAGTGCCTGGGCAGCTCTCTTAATGGCCACCAATCAGTGGCCAAAGAGTTCTGGTCTTCATTATGGTCACTTTCCTTTTCCTTTCCATTATCACTTTCCTTGTTACTTTTTGTTTTGCACTGAATAGTTCTTAATTAACTTAATTAACCAGATGCTTGCTTCCACCTACCCGTAAAAATGTATTGCATGTGTAGGTCTATGTTGGCCCCCAGCACTCAAAGGAGAGCAGGGCAGGATATGAAGACTTTCCAAAGCCCTGCACTGTGATTAAAGGCACTTGCAGTGGGTAGGTGGCCAGTAGTGGCTCTTCTGAAGGATGAAGTCCAGTCCTGAAGGTTGGATTCTTGGGACAGATCCTTTTCACTGCCTTGGGAATTACACAAAGCAAGATCCACACCGCTGTTTCCCACAGCATTCTTCTGCAGAAACTGGCTGCTCATGGCTTGAATGGGCATCCCACAAAGCACACTTTGCTCAATTAGTTAACATATAGCTAGATTTCTGACCTTAAACTTTAGCCTTTTCAAGCTGTGCAAGTACAATACTAGCAACACTGGCTTTCTGACTAGCTGCTGGGTAAAGATAATTTAAAATTCAGTATGAATTTAAGTGCACATTGTAGATCAGTTCTTTGGATTTAGCACTCAAATGTACTACTAAATGTTAGTGCAAAGGTTATAAGTTGTAATAAAAAGTTGACAGAATCCATTCAGGCATTAACATTTATATAGTCTCTGTCTGAGGTTCTGGTATAAAGCAAGTTTTGTACAAGAAATCTAATTGGTAGTGAGAAATGGATCACTCTTTCTTTATGAATGTGACATAGGTCACAGTGTTACTCTGCTTCCTCTAGGAAGACTCTCTCAGACAGACAAACTCGTATTTTTCATATGTGAATTCATAAAATAGTGCCATTTAATGTACTTACATGTAAAAGCACATGTTGAGCCGTAGTGTTAATATGAAAGCCTGTGAAGCATAAAACCCGTAACCATAGAGCTTATGATTGTCCAAAAAGTGATAAGCCCAGATCTAACAGCTTTGTTGTGACATTCATTCAGGGAGGCTTGTGACCTCACTCCTGGATTAACCGACATTTGAGAGAATTCCTTAGCTTGTTCCTTATGCCATCCTAGTTTTAATTTGAATATAATAAACTTTGTAGAATGATATGTCTTTTATCACAACGTGCCACAAAAATAATTGTTCTCTCAAAGAAAAAAAGTGAGCATCCAGGAAAGCAAGGGGATTTATTTATTTATTTTAGCTTTCAATGAGTTATCAAATTTGCACTCCCATGGTGCAAAAGAACATGTTTCTGTTCACTGTGCAGGTCACCAAGAGATGACTCAGCTTGTGTTCAAACTTGCTGTTTCATTTGCTTATTAAAGCTATCCTTTAGGAGAGGCTGGAGTGGAAGCAAACAGTAACAGTATCTTTTAATCCAGTTTCTCCTGCTCTCTCCACTAGACAACTGCCTCACATTATGAACTGAGGGAGAAAAAGCAGTGTTTAGCCACGCAGTGTTTAGCCACACAGTGTTTAATGAAGGTCTGAGACTCATTGTTTTCCCAGCTGGAGGCTACTTCATAGAAGAGCCATGGTATTTAATTTTGAAAATACACCTACAGGGTGTAGGTAACTGGTAACTAGGTCTGGATTGGTCCCTTGCTGAGAACTCAGTGAGCTACACTACAAAATAAAGTATGGGATTTTTCCTTGATTTCTAGGCAAGGAAAGTTTGCCAGTACTGTGGCTTGGAAGCACTTCATTTGTCTCCAGATGAACATATTGGAGAGGCTGCATGGTAGATTAAGTGGAAAAGCTTGCAGCCTTTTGGCTCGGGAGATTCTGTTTTTTTAGGAAAGAAATATATGTCAGTTCTCCATAAACCTAGATATCAGTTATTTAGCAGTCCCACAAGGCAAGTTGCCACACAGATCAGGTGATTTAGTCATTCTCAGTTTAAAAAGTGGAAAGACCTGTCTCTTCCCTGGCCCTGGAGCAGTAAAGTCTGATGGCTGCTGCTTCCTACCACCCTAGTGATCTACACGAGACCACTGCCCCAATCAGAGAGGGAAAGTCCAGCTTTAACCAGGAGTGGCCACTCAAGGTCTGAGGCTGGGTTACTTTTCTTTCTCTGTGTTGAGTTGGAAACCTCACAGAAGGGTCACACTATTAACATAACATAAAAGCAGAGGGCAAAAGGATGGAAACTTTAAAAACATGGAAGATAGAGTCTCATCATTAAAAGCTAAAAAGGGGAGACAAAGTCTTTTGAATGTCATAATGAATTGAAAACAACAAAAAAGGCAGTCAATAGGAAATATTTTTTGCAGGGAAAAATTTGTAGAGGATTACATTACTATCCTGAATCTTTCACAAGTCACTCAGCACAATTGTTCAATTTTTTTGTGTGGAGTCTGAGACATTTTTTACTTTATGGTATCACCAGATCTTTTCAAAAACAGCTGCCCTGAATTTCTGATGCTCTTTGTAACAGAAATGAGTATTTCAATCACTTAATTGAGTACTGAATTTCTTATTGTTTCCTTAGGACTTGAAGTGGACTGCCCAACATATGTGCCCCTGCATCCCTTCACAAAAGCATTTGCAGTTGAACCTCATAGGTAAGAGAAAGGAATGAAGAAGAAAAATAAAGTAGCAGAAGAGAACTTAAAGCCGCTCCTTACCTGACAGGCCTATTATTTTGAGTTATAGATGGAAACAAACCTAAAATATAATTTCTCTGTCTCCTTATGAAGCGAAATTATTTTTTGAAGCTTTGACAGCAGACAACAGGGAAGATGGCATGTCAGAGCAATGATTTCCTTAGCTTAAATTTCCTTGTCAGAAGTAGGATTTTATTTTTTAGTTATTTTAATTTTTTTATTCCATTGCAGTCAAATATCTATTCCTTAACATTTTTTTCCCCTTCTGATGCCTTTTCTTCTCCATTTCTCCTGAGGTTCTTACATTTTTCCCTAGCACCAAGCTGAATTTCTTCAGCTGTTATAGAATGCTACAATTGTCAATTCTGGCAGCATAATCTACCTTGAAGTTTTTTTGCAATAGTATGTGAGCAGGTGATGGAGTTTCTAGGAGTAAAGCTTCCTTGCTTCATTGTTTTTTTGAGGCTGTTGGAGACAGTTTTTGAGTAGAAGTAGCAAAATTTGAATGAATCTGGCAAGAACTATCACCCTTCTAACAGAAGGGTTGTAATTAATTCCAATTCTAAGCCTGAAAGTGATTTTGGCAGAGAGGAAATGGTTGAAGCTGGGAAATGCAGGACCACTAAAATACATTGCACTGCAGGAAACTGTAAATTTGTTAAACTGTTACTCAACGGAGCCCTGGGAATCAGTAGCCAGGATTCCATGTCAGAGTAAGAACAGTGCCCTGCTCTTTGCTGGAAGTGAGAGAGGCTCAGCTCACTCAACCAAGCCACTTGGCAGGTAGGAGAGATGTTGGGAAACACTTGCTGCATTCAAATGTAGGAATGCTCTGACATGTAAGGACATAGAAGAGATTGGAGGGCAAGAAACATTTTGATTTTCGCTTCCCAAACCATTCACACCTTGGAGTCTCCTACTATACTGGTGTCAGGCAGTAAAAGGGTAGTCTAATCCTGCCATGCAGTTGGACACACTGTCCCTGATGCTTAAAGAAATGCCAGTGAAGATTAAAACCAAGGCAAAACCAAGGGTGAAAAGGCACTTTCACCTCCAGACCACTCCAGCGTACTCCATGCCAAAGTACAGCTAAACTGGTCAGTTCATTTATTTTCACTGTATAATCCTGAGTGTTTCTCTCCAGGTTTGGTTGATAAGTGCAGACTTTGTAAAAACGCCACATAGTACTGGAGAGCAGCACATAAGTTTTGCTGATTCCAACTGGCTTGTTATAAAGTTTTTGCACTGCCTGCATCATTCAAATAGGTAAAAAATTATGACTGTGGAGAATTGAAACTAATGCATAAAGAGGTAGGAAGGCAGATTTAAAAAATTGTTTTACAGTAATGGTTACATTTAAACCATCTGAAGCTTTGTAACAACAAAAAAAATTAAAAAGCGAAAAAAGAAAAATTCTGATGCATCAGGTGCCCGCTGAGGCTGAAATTCTCTTCTCTGGAGGCAGTGGGAGACATTCAGCTTCACTGGGCATTCATAGGTTTATAAAAAGAAATTGAAATATATTCTTAATTAGGAGGGTGTGTGATACAGGCCTACTTTAATGACTTCAAAAAGGCTTGCTTTTCTCATGTCTAGCACTTCACTGGTATTTGCAAGAGCAGATTTGCCTGGATTATTGGTCAGCTATGTGAGATAAAAATTCCTCAATCTGTATTCAATGGATTCATGCAGGATTGGGGAATGGCCTGTGGAATGACTGTAAAAAATCCAACACAGAGATTTCTAGCAATGTAACAAAAATACCAAATGGCATGAAAACAATATTAAAAGTTTAGCCTAATTCGTATACTGAATGGACATCAACTAAAGGCACTATAAAAATTTCCTCATTTTTTTTTTCCCCAAGGTGTCATTGTTCTTGAATAAAATGTTATGAAACATTGCTTAGAATACAGTCTGCACTGCACATAAAGGATATAAACAGTGCTCAGAATGAGAAGCTGGAATGCAGTAATTCTGAAATTCAGTCTCAAATAATGAACAGTGGCAGTAAAAACAAAGTAAACAAAAAAACCTGCCAGAAGACTCAGAGCAAAAGGAAGGCTTGTGTGACTCCTGTGCCTGAGACTGGACATAACTGGATTAAAAGCTGGCTGCGTTTTTTTAATCTGCAAGTGGAAAAGGATGTTTAAATTGTTCCTTTAAAAGGCTGCAAGCATCCTTTAATGAAAGTAACTACAGCAAGGATTAGTAGAATTCAATTAGCCACAACAGGTGTGTCCTAGAGATGTTTAAATCAGAGAACACAACATGGTCCTTCAGAGAAACGAGTAAATTACCTGCTAATGAGTGCTGTCAAGAAAGCACAGCGGACAGGAATGCCCTGGAAGTGCTGGCATTGCTCTATCAGCAAGAAAACAAGGACAGGTGTAAATGTTAAGATTGGTGGAGGTTAATGAAGGAGCCAGTGACAATGGACCAGTTTGCCTTTTTCCCCAGGTAACCCCAGGTAATTCAGTGCAATTTCTGAACAAGGTTCACTGGTAGCCTTGTAGGAGAACCTCAGCTTGTCCCAGATGCTTCCCTAGAATAATCCTTGGAGATGTCAGTGATGAAGTCCCATTGCATTTCTCCCCAGGGTAGAGAATCAAATCTATGATATTTATATCTGTGAATGAAGTAAGAGCTGGATTTCTTCTCCAGTGGGGAGAAGGTGGGGGGAGGAAGGGTTGGGGCAAGAAGGATTGGGGGAGGGAGGAAGGAAGGATAAAAAATTAGAAGAGAATATTGTTATCTTATGAAAACTTATAGTCTGAAATTTCTAATATTTTCTCACCTAGAGCAAAGAAGAATGATGGAAAGCCAACAACATAACACATTAGAGAGGTTCTGGAAATTGTATGATACTGTATTTCAGCTTCTTATTATTTTCATACATTTTTTTAAAATGGTATTTGTTGTTCTAAACTTTCAGATTCTGGATTTTTGCACCAAGATAAAGATCTCAGGTTTTTTTTTAAGAACCAATTTTTCAGTTCTTGAGACAAAGTCTTGGATATGTCCATCCAAATGGTTCTCACACCAAAAGACAGGTACAAAAGAATCTAAAAAGTGTTTTAGAAAAATGTCCTGATCTTTAAGCTACTCTCAGAACTCCTGAACAAGTCTAAATGATTTCAATTTCTAGAGGTTGGGCATTATGAGTATGCCTACCTAGAGGTTAAAGGAAGGACATGATTTTAAGAGACAAAATCAAACATTTCAAATGTGTTAAATATGCAAAATGTGCCCATTTCCCATAATTTCTGATTCTTACATAATATCAATCTTGAAGGCAATGCTATGATAGATTGAAAGTTTTAAGCCATATCTAATGACAAAAGAGTTATCAAAATGCTTTGACTTTTTTTTCTGTAGATATTTTGGTTTTCTCAGTAGCAAGCACTGAAACAGAAATTGCTGAGATATCAAAAGTGCAGAATGTTCAAAATATTCCTTAATGGATAATGGAAGTGTTCATCCTGGCATATTTCACTGGATTCTGCAGTTCATGGAAAAAACTGGGAAATAACCTGAAAGCCTTTTTGAGAGGATATCAATGCTTCTGTAGGAATCATAGAATAGCAGATTGGAAGGGACCTTAATAGAAAGGAAATTACTATAGGCTTCAGAATTCTGGATATTAAAATAACCTAGGTCATCGTATGATGATGCTTTTTAATTATTAACCTTGGCCATGAAACACAGAGACTGGGATTTCTAAAATGGGGTTTTGAGCTCGTTGAAATCAGTGGCAGAAGCCAATAGATTTTAATGAGGGCAAGGAGAGGACTGCTACTGGGTGTTTTTAAAAATCCAGCCTCCACTCTTGTTTGAAGTAAATAAGTGTTGATTAATCTTAAACTTAACAGATTGATGAGCTGCAGGCAGTTTCATTAAAGACCAGGTGACCCATTTCATTTCTGTGTAGAAAAGCCAACGTGAAGTGAAAATTTTTCAAGTAAAACTGATGCCAAGTATGTCATACTTGTTTGCTTCTTGATTAAGAGTACATAAAGCAATGGTTTTAACTCAAAAGGAAAGAAACAAAAGGGTGACAAATGGGTTGTAATACAGAGATTAAAGATTAACACAGCTTTTTCATCCTGCTGGTATTGAGCCACCCTTAGAGTGTTTGAGGAAGCGACTTTATGTTCTGGATAACGGACTGATTAAATAACGTTGTAAAGACCATTGAAGAATGCAGAGAGATTTTACTGCACAATAGACGGAAAGGCATTCCTTCTGAAATAGCAATGAGCCTAGCCTTTGCAAATCTTTACAAACCCCACAAGGCAGTGGGGAAACTTCACGGGGAAGGCACGAAGCTGCATGGGTCAGACTAGAAAGGCAACATAAGCAAGAAGAAAAACAGAAGTATGCTTGGGAGTGAAGACAACTAACATGCCTCTATCTACAGAAGCACCAAGTGGGTTTAAGAATGTGAAATTAATGTTCTGAAGACAAGGTAAAGAAACCAAAACCAAAGTCCTTTAGCCCTTCAAGTTAGCAATATCATAAATGTTAAGACTTTTGTGCTGCAAACAAAATATTCAGTGCCAAACTTACTGATGACTACTACAGATTGAAAACTAGATTTTTCTCATGTTAGAAAATGCCACTATTTCTGCAGGGAAGAAAAAGAAAGTAAGGAAATGGTAAAATTTTCTGATTGATATTTTCTGTCACAACAGCACGCTTAAGACATTCATGAAATGCCATCTTCCTAGGGTTTCTTTGAATATGCTTCTTTTCTAGTAATTTCATCATTAATTTACATTTTTGTTGCTTCCTTGTCTCCAGAAAGACGTAATGCAGGTGTCCATTGGAGACTGTATTTCTGCTGGTGCATCTGCAGCCGCATGACTTGCAGGACGCATGGTACTGCTAGATCAGAGGTAAGACTGTGCTGTGTTTTCTAAGCCAGGGGCCAGAGGGAATGCCAAAGTGCCTTCAGGAAATGCAGCATCAAAAGCAAATGCAGATTCACCGTTTAAAATTTATTATTTCACTTTATTTATTCTAGTGAAAATATCTGAAAGTTTGAGCAGCACCAACTGTAAAAACAGGTCTGACAGAAAATTCCTGACCAGCAAGACTATCAAGACTTTGTATAACTGAAACATTTGAGGACACCAGATTGTTTTCCACTAGTCATGATTTTAACTTCTGTTACAGGGTTGTAACATCTAAGTCTCATTTTCAGGTCTTGAACGGTGTGCTGGGCTGCTTTCCGATTGCAGTACACAAGTGTTCATCGGCTTAAATGGAGGCTTAGATCTGCTGCACTGAAGCTTTTTGGTGAAAATGTAAAGGTATTTGAGTGGGTCTTATTTCCACGAAAATTTCTGGATTTCTTCCAAAGTACAAATTTCCCCAATTTAAGCTAGTGGTGCCCCAGTAGATGTAACATAAAAGCTCAGCTGTGTTACTTCACTGTAGCTAGATTTACTCTAGCAATTACACTGGCCCAATTTCATTTTCATAAACTCAAATGGAAAGGAAATAATTAGATCTGATAGCTGTCATATAAGAGAGAGTATGCTGAGGGTGAAGTAATTAAACCATAATTGTGGTAAATTATGTTTTTCATTAAAATTGTAAGAAGTCTGTTAAATGATTAGCAAAATGTTTAGGGTCTTTGAAGTCCATTCAGCTTTTTGATTTTGCAGACAGACCAGGGAGATTTACAATCTGTGAATGTATGTTTGGATACTGCACTGTCTCATGTTATCAATACCAAATTGTTTCCCAGCTTGTTTGATTTTATCAAGTATTGTTCATTATTGATAGTACTACAAAATGTGTAAGATAGTCTTCCAAAGATGAAATGGAGCTGCTGTGAAGCATTCTGCAATCTAAAAACTACCTGTATATTTACAATCTCAGTACCTCATTTACTGAGGGAGAATTTTTTTAAAAATAAAGTTAACTCCTTTATCTTATCTGTTCTTCTTTTGAAACTGTCTCCTGCAGAAGTGCTATTACAAAGAGATGTTTTGTAGGGAAATATGTCTGTCTACTTTGAGTGGGAATGATGGTACACCTTCAGTTACTCTGCAAGTGAGCTGTGACTGTGTTCCAGCCATATTGGTCACTGTAGAAGATGCCTGAATATACAAAACCTGATTTGTTTTTTTCTGCTTTTGTTCCCCAGACCACTGAATTAATAGCATATTTGACTAACAGGCAAACAGCCCAGATGATAAGTGCATAACATTTCATTCTCCTAGAATGAAATCTCCTAGAGGACATTAAACTACAGGCCTCCAGATCACTGGAAGTACTTGTCTGTATGTGGTAAACATGTAGAAAGGATAAAACCCCAACAATTTCCAGGGAGTTACACGATTCGGGTAATTTTTGTGTAAATAATAAAATCTTTCTTGATGGCAGCAAGGGTTACAGGGAAATACTGAATACGTAAGAGCAAGTTTTCCACAGCTGCAAAATAAGCTGGGGGCAGACCATAGGTCTTCCTGGTCCGGTTTTCTGTGGAGATCTCCAAAGCCATAGCAGTGAACAGACCATGTGGAAAGAAAGACAGAAATGCTTCAGACAAGTATTAACCTTGGAAAAAAAGTAAAGATTATCTCTGTCTCAGGAAAGACCTTCTAAACAAATTGAGAACAAACATGTCCTAAGGGTAAGCTGAAAGCAGCCAAAAGTTACTGAAGCTGCATGGAATGGACATCCACATAGACGCTCACCTTCAGAATGTTCTAGGGAGCTATAAGAAGAGCTATTACACACACAGGTGCTCGTTAGGGGGGAGTTCAAGCCTAATGTACTTAAATGTTAGGTTCAGGTTAAAGAAGTGAAGAGATTTTCTGTTGTTCAAAGTTTGTGGACTAGCTAAGGGGCTGCATTTCTGTCTGACATCCCATGGTGTGGACTGCTTTATGGGAAACAGCCAGTCATGTGCCTTCTCCAGTTAACTTGAAAAAATCAAATAACTAATGGGGTGCTGAACACGGGGTCATTCTAAAGACACATCACTAGAGGTTCCTTATTTCACATGTATGCTGCATTGGTGCCTAAATTCCTGAAAAAAAAGAGGAGAAGATACGTAGCCAGGCATGACATTGAGGGCAATGGAGGAATTTGGAGATATAACAGAGAAAAAGAGCAAAAGAGGGTGATGGCAAAGACAATCATCTGCCTAGCAAGAGGAGTGGAAAGACAGATCCCTGACTGGATGAAGAGAAGGACCATGGAGAGATATGACTGTGAAAGCAGGAGAATGAAGAGGGAGAGATGGGCTTACAGTAAGGAAACAAAGAATAAAAGGTTTTTAGTGGAGAAGGAAAAGGTGAAGTAGAAAGGAACAAGCAAACAAAAATCACAGAAATGGTTATCAGTTCCATTAAAAGATTTATGTGATGAAAAGGGTAAGTGACAAGGCCCAAGGACAGAAAAATTAACATTTTGGAGAGTCCGAAAGATATCAGAGGTAGAATGATCTGTCAGTAGATGGACAAGCAGGAAGAGAGGGATCTAAGTCATATCAATAGTGGAAACTACAGCAAAATCTGCATGGAACAATGTAACAGTCATGTTGCTGCTGAAATAGGACAGGGATGCCACGACCAGCCTGAATAAAGTTTTTGAAGAAGAGCAGATCTAGGTTTTCAGATAAAATTATCAAAACCGAACAGAAAAAGGATTAAACCATGACAAGTCCAGGCAGCTGGACTAGATGATCATTGTAACTCCCTTCCTACTGTTCTACCTTGTTCTGTCCATTCTGTTCTGTTCTATGTGAAGAACTAGTGCTATGAAGGAGTCACAGAGATACTAAGTAACCTAGGAGATGCTATAAAATGAAGGAAGCTGATACTGAATTCTGCCCAACTAATGTTTTTTTTTTTTCAATTGTTGGTTTAACATTTACATTAGTTAATGTAAAACAAAACGTCAGCTGCGATCAAACTATCAGAGGATGAAGTTAATGAATCAGCTTAACTATGTTTAGAAATATTTGTAATGGAATATATGCATATATATGTATAAATAATGGTGACTACAACAATGGTGATAATAAGCGAATTAAAACTCGGGCCAATACAGAATGGGAAAAGTTGTTGATGAAATGTAGGATCAGTATTATTCAGGAAAAACTGAATGAGAGAAAAAAGTCTGCCCTGTCAATAGAATATTTTTCAGGTGAAGATGACAGTTTAATTCAAGCTTCTAAAAGTTACATTTAATGAATTTGTACATATTCATTTATCCTTAAACTGTAGAATGTTATTCTCATTGTTAAGCAAAACCAAAAGCATTAGATAATGATATTAACAATTCTCTTGACAGTGTAGAATCTTGAAGGGCAAAGGAAAACATTTCCTAGCAGAACTGTGCCCAATTATGGCAGAGAGAGATGAAAGAATAGAACACAGGATGTCTGATATTTACAGTGACAGCCTTTGCCCTTTGGGCCTGGCATCATTCCACAGAAAGTTTAGAGTTGTGTTTCTCCCAGTTTTTTTAACTCTACTATGCTGTGATCAAAGACTTTTCAAACTACTAGCCATCCTAATTTGAAATACACTGTAAATGGGAGACAGAGAAATGGCAGTCTTACATTCTTATAGTTCCCTCTGTCAATGGTGTTCCTTAGTAAAAACCAAAAATCTTTGATGATAAATAGTTTTAAGCAGCTGAAATTAAATAAAGCTTATTAAATTAGTATCTCACTGTGTGGTAACTTAGTCACAAATGCATTCCTTTTGAAGAAGCAGTTATTTAAATATGAACAGGTATTATTTTGTTGGGGTTTGCATGTATTGTGTTACTGTCTAAAAATTAATTCCAATTATCTTTATTTTTTTCAAACACATCTGTAAAGCAGCATTAAAGCTTTAAAAAATCCCAGAAAATTAGAAGAATGGAAAACTGGATTTTTCAGGTTTTCCCTGTGCAGTAACTAGGATTTCACACTTGGTCTGATGAATAATTCCATGACTTTTTAACACATTTTGGGAAGATTTGCCACTCTGGAGAGCCAGATACTGTGGAAAAGGGGATATTAAATTGCTTTAAATGATTAGTTGAGTCTTTTAAGTGGATTTAAAGAAATGCCAGCGCAAAGTTTTCACATTTTTCTTACTGATAAAATGTTCAATAAGATTGTGTGCTATTGTTTTTTCTCAATTTTAAAGTTTCAGTTTTTTCTGTTTTTATATGACAGTTCAGTGACAAAATAACCCAATGTTACTCATTCGAGAATGCTTATAATCTTGTACAAGTAACAGAAAGGATCTTTCTGAATAATAGAGAAAGAATATTTTTTTTTGTTACTGTCAAAAATCACCCTGACTTCAGTAGTGTTAGGATTGCATGGAATGAATCTACCTACCTAATTACTACATAGTTTGGTGTAGTCACTGAAAATTAGCACATTACTTTAATTTTTCCAAAAAGTGTTATTTCACCAAGTTGGAATTCATGAATGATCTCAATTTGTTCCTTTTCTATTTGTGTTTATATTTCCACAGCTGTCAGACAAAACTTTACTGCTGAGAAATACTACAGTAAATGTTCATTATTTCTAGAGTAAGTTTTATTAAATTGTATTACTAATATTACCATTATTTTTTGCTATTTGTTAGTTCATCTATTTCCATTTCTACCTGCCAAAGCATCTTACATAGGAAGGTTGCTTTCCATATTCTAATTTTCTGAACTGGAAGATTCCGACTCTGAAGTCTGAAATGTGTCATGAATTCAAAATAGCCATGCAAAGTGATGTGTGATACACAAGGCTAATGATTCTGAGTCCAAAACTACACACAAAATACACTTTTAACACACTAGAAAGCTCAGGGTATTTAATTATACAGCAGAGGAAGACAAATTTTATGCAGTGGTTGTCACTAAATGACACTTATTCTCACGATTCAATCCTGCAGTCTTAAGTGGTAGTGAAAGAGACTTTATCAAGAAGTAACCTTACTAAATTCTCATCTGTGCTCTTCAGGTTGAGAAAGGATAATTGACTCGGGTGACTGGGTTTACAAATATCTTGCACTGGAAACAGGAGTTTTTGAATGGAGAATAAGAAATCTACCAGCACGTTTCATATATTATTTTTTCCTGGAAGAGGTGTCCATGTCCTGCTCATGTATTTGCTAAAAGATCAAGAGGTTTTCTAAGCATGTGGGATAAGAGAATCATTGTTCCATTTTGAAACTCTTTTCAAAACACAGATTTTCACCACCTTTGAGATACTTTGACTTCTGGAGATCCCATGAATTTCTTTCCTATTGTACCAGAGTGTCTTTGCAGTCTTAAGAATTACTAATGTGTTTTCACACAAGATTTACTTCGTGAGTAGCCTTGGGTCTATGACTTCTGGTGATCCCTTTCACTTGGCTTGGGAGTGGCCTTAATTGCCTCAAAACCAGGGCCTCAATGAGCATTCTATAATTGGAAACCTTCTTCTTGAAAGGCTTAGGGAGATGAGGGGAGAGGAAATACGAAAGCTTACTATTATCTCACGAGTGCATTTTATTTCTTAAAACTGCACAAGTCAGGAGCTCTATCTGTGTAAACTATCATGGGTAAACATCTGTCTTATGTGTGAATATTGCCATGCTGGTATATGTGACAGAATGAACAAAATGTCCCTCAAGCTCTGAAGTGATTATTTACAACATTCATTTAACAATAAGCTAGTTCTTAAGACAAGACTATAGTCAACGTAGTGAGCAACTGGTGCTTATCGTATTTACTGAAGAAGTTCAGAATAACATGTTCTGTCAAGAGCAAGCTGATATATGTACATATATAGAGAGAAGTTCATTTATGTGTCAGGTTACAAGACAGACAACCACCCAGAGAGCACTGTTCACCTATCAGTCAGCTTAAAGCTGTCAGTGAATAAACTCTTTGTGGTGGAAATTTAAAAGGATGGCTGTTGAAGAGTTCTGGATTATTTAGGCCTTGTAACCTAAACAGATCTCATTAAATCAGGAGCTTTAATAAGGTAGACAAGCAAAATGCATAGGAAGCAGTCTGCTCAGCTCTCCGAGGGGCTATGAACAGTGGCTTGATGTGCCTTCGAGACTTAATGCTGTAAGTCAGCTGAAAAGACTCCTCTTCCAGACATGCAGGGTGACCTGACACCTTGCCCTCATCTGCTGGTGGTTGTGAGCCACGTACCTGGCAGTCTGGTTAATGTGGGGTGTCATGACAGTATCAGCAGGCAAGGCCGAGACCTCAGGTAAACTTGTGAACATGGCATTATCTTCTTTTCCCCTGTGCTTGGAAGAGTCTTTGTAAAGACCTGTTTCTATCCACACAGTTATGTCGGCTGTAGAAGACTTATTGCCTGGATTCACCTCCACAAAGCAACCTCACCAAATTACAGTTAACTGACTCCCCAAATCGGCTGTCTAGCAACTCCCCAAAGCTGAGGACAGATTCCTGTATGTGAGAATGGCTAGTAGGTGGAAGGCTTGGGCTTTTAGTTTGTTAGGCTGTTATCTTCCTCTTATTATGACCTGGGCAGCTAGGAAATATCTATTCTGTAAGGCACAGTCAGACCATTTTAGCCTACCCAACAACCTTGATGTTATTCTCTGCAATACATTTCCACAATACGTTATTCTCGCAAAGAACTAACGGATGTGCAGTCACTCTCCTTGCTTCTGCCAACCACCATATACTACACAGCCCAGGAAACAAGTGAGTCACTAAGAAGGAACAGGATGGAAAAAGCCAAGATATAGCTTATAACTGCCAAAATGCTGCATCAAAACTTCTGGAGCTGGCTGGCCAATTCCTCCTATCTCCACCTTGTCTCTGTAGATCTGGAACTGGAGAGGGCAGGTGTTTTAGTACTTGTACTCAGATGTGTCATGGGGCAGGAAACTTCAAATAAGCCCCGGTATACGCTTCCTCATTCTTGCACAGCTGGCTCCTCACACCTTGTGCCTTAGGCAGAAGAGCCAGAGCAAAACTGATATTACACTGGACTGTTTTTCCATGCTGGTACATGAGAAGAAGAGACCAGTGTTAACAGGGGGGTAATACTCTCCTAACCTACCCTCCATTTATGTTTCCTGCAAAAACGCTACTTAAAAAAAAAACCCACCCTGTACTGGATAGAATGATTTAGAAACACAGAGTCAATTAATTTATGGCTAAATACCATCTAGACAGTATCTCACTGGGCACTAATGATCTTGGTTCCTATAAATGAAGCTCTGGGGAATGAGAACGATCTTCTCAGTGAAGAAGCTTCAGACTAGTTTCTCATCTAGAGCCAAGGCTGAGTGACTGAAATGCTCATTTTCCAGTTCAAATGGCTTCACTCCTTAGTGAGCAATTCTGGATTAAGTAAATCAAAAGGCATATTAGTAGGTTAAATAAAAGCAGAACTCTCTATATAGCTATATATCCTGTGATATAATATCACAAATGATGCAATTTTGAAGAATTAAATACTCTTTATTCTTTAACTTACAGTAGAATATTCTTTATCTATCTTAATAGAACGCATTTAAAACAACTGTCTTCTCTTGCAAAAAAGTAACCCACTCAGGAGAAATGGCACCATTTACAGGTTCTTTAATAATATTTAATGCTTTAATACCATATAATACTGTTGCAACTGAAGCAGCTTTGCTGGGAAGGACCTGGGGATCCTAGCGGACAACCAGTTGATCATGAGCCAGCAATGCATCCTCATGACAAAGGTGGCCAAATAGCATCCTGGGTAGTAGAAGTAGGATCATTTCTAGCGGGTCAAAGGAGGTGGTGATCCCTTCCCTCTATTCAGCTCTGAAAAGATGCACTTGGAGTGCTGGATCCACTTCTGGACTCTCCAGTAAAAGGGAGACATGGATATACAAATTTCAGCCTAGCAAAACGTCCCAAATACAATGAAGAGCTTGAAGCATATGACATGTGACATATGAGAAGGCATTGGAAGTGTTCAGATTGTTCAGCCTGGAGAAAAGAAGGCTCAGGAGTGGCTTTTCAATGCATATAAATAGCTGATGAGGGGAGTAAAGAAGATGGAGCCAGGCTCTTCTCAGTGATATCCAGTGAAAGGACTAGATGCAACGGGCACAAACTGAAACATGGGAGGTCCTGTCTGAACACACCAAAATGTATTTTTACTGTGAGAGTGGTCGGACAGCGGATCAAGTTGTCCAGAGAGGTTGTGGATTCTACACCCATAGAGAGATTCAAAACCCAATTGGACACAGTTCAGTTTTTGGGGGGTTTTGTTTGGGCTGGGTTTTGGTTTTTGGTTTTTGTTTTGTTTTTTGGTTTTTTTTTTAAGTATTAGTAATTCCTTTTCCTTGGCAATAATTGTGAAGGTACGCTACTGGAAACTATAGATGATGGCTTGGCTTGGGGAGGTTGTTAAGTAGCTTTAACATAACAGTCCAGCGAACAACACCTTTTGGAGAACATTTCAGGAAAGGAAATTTCAGCAAAGTGATATTACTTTTAGAAGTTCCATACCCTTTAGTCTCCCAAGGCCATCTGAAGGATTTAGAGGCCAATACTTCAGCTTGCAGCATGCACTGGAAATGAAGTAGGCAACTATAAAACATGGAGATGGAAGAATGATGGGCATACCCCTTGCATCTGGTTTCTCAGACCCTTCTCTTAACAAGATACATATCAACCCCATTTAGATATACTTTTATTCTGAAAAAGTCACTTCTCTTCTTGATGTTTCTGTACCCTATAGCTTACACCAGTCAAATCTGATTTCTCTCTATTAACTCCAGAGCCTTCTGTTGCTAACATCAGTAAGAGCTTTATATTAAAGAGTGTAAAAACATAGGCACATTTGTTGGGAAGATGAGATACAGACTATGTAGAATGGGTTATATCCAGTGGTACAGTGCAGCATTTCAGCCTGTTATGAATGTGCTGACAAGGGCTGCAACAGACCACAAGCACAGTCAGGAAAGCCTTCAATATTTTGGTCACCGACATTTTTCTCGACCTCCAATCATACTATTCTAGCTTGCCTACAAATCATGAGGCCTGAAAAAAAGAACTTGCTAGATTACTTGTAAACATCATGCATATTATTTAGAAACTAGTGTAATCAGGCAGACATGGTCTAAATGTCTTAAATCATAATACAGTCTGATGGACACTTAAATGTATTTAAATTGCAAAAATACTTGTTTTAACTCCTAACCTATCAGATTCTTACTAGGAATTGAGCTATGTATTTTTCAAGTTGCTACCAATAATGAAAAGTTATGAGAAATAGCAACAATAGATAGGTTAAAACGTGTAAGAATGATCAATCGGTTATGAAACCCTGCCATGCTTCTACTTCAATTTTCATCTGCTTCTCTCAGCTCAGGTACCATAGAGCTCTCATAAAGCTACTGTAATCAATATGTTTATGAGGATAAATAAAGAACAGGGGGTAACAATAATGTGCAGTTCCAGTCCTCGCAAATTCTTTTAAGCTTATTGAATTTCATTACAATAGTTTTTATTTTCAAGTGACAGTACTTTTGGAGTAAACGGTGAGTGTCTTGACTCAATAATTTCAAATTATTCTGTTAACATAGTAAATCTGTGCAAAAACTCCATTCCTGTCCCTGTATGGTAGATAAGTTGCACTTTGACTACTTCAAGATTGTTTCCCAAATGGGGAGGGAGCCAGCAAAACAATAATCATTCTCCACTGCTTCTAAATTTTCAACAAAGCTCATTAGAAAACCAAAGATCATTAAAAAGCTTGTGTACTGAAGTTATTTTTGTAAGGATTCCTAAAATCCTGTGTTCACATCAACGTTTTCAAAGGTTTTGGCCAGGACACTCAAATAGGCTCCATGGGGTTTTAAGTCTTCAGAAGATGATTATATCATTTTCCTTCACTCAAAGGGCAGCACTGCAATGGATTCTTCAATACTTGCAGCTTATTAATTATGTAGGACACTGGGATCCTCAGAGACAGCATTACTTATCACAGTATGTCACTCCAGGGTCTGACCACCTAAACTGCCTTATTTTATGTCTTTCAGATCACGAGTTTCATTAGGTTAATTTACATGGAAACATGTTAAATGGCACCAAGTTTTCTGTATGTTTTTCATGAAATATATTGTGATTACCAAGATATAATTTTGTATTACAAAGGCCTTTTGGGAGCCATCTGCTGCAAATATGTCCCTATTATAAACATAATGCTCGAAAACAGAACTCTGAGGAAGCTGTTTTGCACATACCATTATTAATTGAAAGTACAATTACATGACTGACTTGCTTTCTCTGGAAACCATAATAAGTAATGAGTCATGTGTGGAAAATGACCTATTATTATTATTATTGTCATCATCATCGTCATCATTAAATCTGCCTGTTATTTTACTGTTTGGTAGATTTAGTATGAACCTCCTTGGCCATGTTAAAGACATTTTGCTGTAACTTACTGGTATGCTTGGTGCTACACAGGGGGCACTCATTAATTTGCCCTTTGAGCAAAGACTCCTTTCTTTGTGGAGGAAAACAGAAGGCCATGATAAACTCACTATTTATGTTAATGGGAGAATCATCATTCTTTTCAAAAAGGTCAATATTTTTCCAATAGAGTGCATGGGATCATTCTGAGCATGAGATTTTCATTTGCTCTCAAACTGTGTTCTTCCCCTTTTCCATGCTGCTGGTATTTAATGGGTGAATGAGACATTTCTCTTCTCATGCAGATTATACATATATTGCTTCCATTGTAATTCCTCTAGGTCTCGTCCAGCCTTTGTGAAATCAGTGATATTACTTGGGATGTAAGCTGGGGCAGGATTTGTCCCAGTGTGTGTAAAAGTTTATGAAGCATTTTTAAATCCTTTTGTCCAAGTACTGTTACACTAAAAATCAATGGTGTTGTCTTCTGTAACCATGTGAATTATTGACTGAAAACAAATGACAGCCACTGAAATATAGGAAAACCTATTAAAATGTCATCAGTCACTTATAACCTTTTTTTTCACTGTACATGGGCTGCAGTAAGACCTTGTGCACAAATATAACAGGAATTTCATCCCTTTTGTTTCCATTGACCTCTAATGTGGTTATCATACCTGAATAAAAAACAGAAGATGTTTATAGTAAATAAAAAAATATAGCTTTAGGAGCATTTGATACAGGAAGGCTAGTTAGTAATACAAAATTAGAGCTCTTACAGTGTCTTCATTGTCAGTTTTTAGAGCATCCAGAAGCCGCTCCTTAGTGTCAATGTTTAAGGAGTGAAAGAGAAAAATTATTTCATGTCATACTGGAAGGAACAAAAAAGCAATACTGCTTAGTTTGTATAAAAGGCCTTTCCTGAGATTTCTATATAAATGCAGATTTTCAGTTTTCAGCTCTTTACAATCCATATAAGAAATCCCTGAAGACAAAGATGCTGAGAATAAATGAATATTTAAATTGAAAGTTTCTTTTCTAGAAGGAAAACAAATTTCTCATGTATGTTTTTTGTCACTTTAGCAAGGAGTTGAGCTTTCTTTATCTCCATGAAACACTGAAAATGTGCAAAAGAAGAAGCTGAGGGAAAAAAAGAGACAAGCCTAGGATTGTGTTTGAGATATGATCCTTCATCTTTCTTGTTTGGTCTACTTCTGCAAGCACAAAAGCACAGAGCTCCTTCCAGCATTTGAACAAGACAGACTCATTTTCCATCTCTGAGGTTAGTATTTCTTCCTGCTACTGGGTAGGCAGTATTAATAACTCTGTTTAAATTGCTTTTCATTTATGTAAGGATTTGGGTGGTAATTTTACTTTCTTACAAGAGGAAAAATGAAAATCTCACTGCAGGAGGCAAGCCTACCTTAATGAAGAAATGAAAAAAAAAAAACCAGTCTGTCAATTTAGATGGTAAGGGGAGATTTCTGATTGACTGTCAAACTCTTGACAGTGACATGTGAAAACAGTCATGACAGCCCACTTCATTGCAGCAGGACTGTGAGGTGGACAAACTCACTCAATTTCTTATGGATCACTGTGTACGGGAGAAAACTCGAATTGCTCAAATCCTGTCAGGTGGTCAATCAATATCGACTTTTTTTTTCTCACTGCTTTCCTTTGAGGACATTTGTTTCTAGTCATCTAGCTGAGGTAGGAGTTACTCTTTACTGTGACACTAAGGAGATAAGAGTAGTAGAAGACCCTCAAGAAAGATTGGATAGCTCAGGGAGGAGGAGGCTGCAAGCTGAAGGGTTTAGAATGACAGAGAGAGGTGGCTGAATTCCTTGCAATAAGTATGTATGCATGTATGTATGTAAGTATCTATATGGCATAAGCATCTTGAAAGCGAGACAAAATTCTCCATCATCAATGCCCACATCTTCTGTAATATTATTTTCAGATACTGTCGGCAGTTCTGAACGATACGGTAGAAGGCAAGGCAAGATGCAAGAGAGGATCTGTGAATCTTCAGCACAAACTGAAATTTGAAGCCACATGAGTAGATAGAGTAAGACACTTGTAGTGTGTAGGGGAACCAAGCAGGAAGACTAAGTTTCCAAAATAGTGGACTTGACAGAGTGTTCAGGATGTTTGGATTTGTGCTTTATGTCAGACTTTGGTGAAAGGAAGCTTCCTCCATATAAAAAAGCCCAAACACTTGCTAATTAGAGAATTGTTTTGTTGCTGTGGTGGGTTGACCCTGGCTGGATGCCAAGTGCCCACCAAAGACACTCTATCATTACCCTCCTTAGTTGGACAGGGGAGAGAAAAATATGATTAAAAGCTCATGGGTTGAGATAAGGACAGGGAAAGATCACTCAGCAATTACCATCACAGGCAAAACAGAATCGACTTGGGGAAAAATTAATTTAATTTATTACCAATAAAATCAGATAGGATAACAAGAAATAAACCCAAATGTTAAAATCACCTTCCCCTCTACTCCTCCCTTTTTCTCAGGCTTAACTTTACTCCTGATATCCTCTCTGTCCTCCCCCCAGCAGCACAGGGGATGTGGAATGGAGGTTGCGGTCAGTCCATCACAAGTTGTTTCTGCCTCTCCTTTCTCCTCAGGAGAAGGACTCCTCACACCCTTCTCCTGCTGCAGTGTGAGGTCCCTCCCATGAAAGACAGTCCTTCACAAATTTCCTCAACGTGACTCCTTCCCACAGGCTACAGTTCTTCACAAACTACTCCAGTGTGGTTCCTCTCCATGCATTATAGACCTTCAGGAACAGGCTGCTACAGCATGGGTGCCCCATAGGGTCACGAATCCTGCTAGAAAACCTGCTCCAGAATGGGCTACTCTCTCCATGGTTCCACAGGTCCACAAGTCCTGCCAGGAACCTGCTCCAGCATGGGTTTCCAGTGGAGTCACAGCCTCCTTTGGGCATCTGCTTTCTCCAGCGTAGGGTCATCCACAGGCTGCAGGTCAGTATCTACTCCACTGTTAACCTCTATGGGCTGCAGGGGGACAGCCTGCCTCACCATGGTCTTCATCATGGGCTACAGGGGAATCTCTGCTCCACTGCTTGGAGCTCCTTCTCCCCCTCCTTCTTCACTGATCTTGTATCTGCAGAGTTGTTTTCCTCATGTATTCTCACTCCTCTTTTTGACTACTGTTGTCCAGTTGTGCACCAACTTTTTCCTCTTCTTAAATATACTATCACAGAGGTGCTACCACCATCACTGATGGGCTTGGCCTTGGCCAATACTGGGTCCATCTTGCAGGTGGCTGGCATTGGCTTTGTTGGACACAGGGGAAGCTTCTAGCAGCTTCTCATAGAAGCTACCATTGTAGACTCCCTGCTACCAAAACCTTGCCATGCAAACCCAATACAATTGCAGAGACGAAAAAGAGATAGACAGTCTTCTGAGAATGAATTAAGAAGATTTAGTAATAATACCACAAATATTTCTAGATTATTTCAGAATTTCCTGCAACAGTGCTGTAAAATGATTGCAGCTTCACGGAAGAGCTGTTCAGTTGTGCAGTGCCAAGGCCTAGTGTCTGGTCAGCATCTCAGACAGATCCTGTTGAAACAGCTAAGAGCATCTCCAAATACCATGTGGATCCAGAGATTTAAACTGGAGGGAGGGACCTCTGTCAATCAGGTATGGTTATGGGAAGATGAACATATCACCTAAGATCTACTTTGACTGCAGATGCAGAATGTTTTTTATTGTAAAACCAGAAGATTACTCAAGGGTAGAGTAATTCAGTGAGGTGTGCAGTGCTGAAATTCACAAATAGTGCAAAATGACAGCTAAAGGTATTACTACTGTTTTGTAATTTATTTTTGTATTTGCAACTCTAGTTTTTTTTCTCTGTACTTGAGAACCCAGAGAACCCAAACAATGAATATTAAAAGCTTAAGATGTAACATTAGGTTATTATTTCCTCCAAGCTTCTTAAATTTAATTTCCAAGCTAAAACCAGATTTATTGCTTTGAAGTGAAGGTGAGATGTTTAAAATTTCCTAGGTAAAATCTACTGGCATTGCTTTCATATATCCTAAATGGTTCATAAGAACTTAATAGTCAGAATATTTCTTCCCTCTGTTTAAAGTCCCTCCAGTCTCTGTTTCCCTAGAAGACAACCAGTTCCTCATAGTTTTGCAGGGTTTTCTTGTTTGCTACTGATGTCTTTGCTATGGTACTGGGCTGAGAACAACGACAAAACTTTCTTCTTTCAGATAATACCATCGCATTTCTCAGTCCTGTAAGTACCTGGTTTTTTAGGACTGGGGAAAGGCACAAAACAAGAAGTGACAAAAATAGAGTCCCCAAGACAGAACAAGATGCAGCTCTTTCCTTCAACATGTGGCATCAGTAGTATTACTGATTACATGGCCACTTTCTCTGAACAGAGTACAGTTTTAAAAATTCAAAGATAAAACATTCTTAACATAGAAATATATACATCTTTTCCTTTATCTCAAAAAATATTAATTTTCCATGTTGATGCTGTATCTATTGTAACTAGCATTGAATTGTCAATAAAAGCTGTGGCAGTGGTAATTAAAATGTTATACAAATTTCTATTGTGAAAAGTGAATCCATATTTATATATGATGCATCATGTGGTAGCTGTTAGCAAGAGCTTACTTTCTACATTGTGATCATTGCACGTATTCTTAAACTATTCTGGCCTACAAGCAGGATATTTGCAAAGAACTACTTGGACTGCATAAGATAAACAGACACGTAATCAACAGGTGATCTTTTGCTAGTATCAAACACTATGAAGACAGAATGTAGATTTTTAAATATTGTAATGCACTCAGGTAATAGCATAAAAAATACAGTGCATAAAACCTGGGAAAGAACTACTGAACAGTGAAAGCATGTTAGTATGTTTTCCATGTAGAAGAAATGTTTAAAAGAGCAGACAGCTGCAGAATTAAATGAAGTTGCATTAAGCAGCCCACTGTGTTTTTCCTTTTAAACACAGACTTCTTTTAGAAAGCCTTTTTCCTTTCCAACAAAAAAGCTGTGCAATATATTGAGTAATAGGACATGTGTACTGTGACTCAAGGCTCCAGCAGGCAGCCTGTCCTGTAGTTTACATTGCTCTAATGGTAGGTGGCTGACCTCCAATAAAATCTGTGTAGCTCAGGACTGTGGGTTGGACCCAAGCAGCAAAACACATAACATTTTGCTGCAGGGGTGATAATTGCAATACCTCCTTTTTTTTGACTGCTATAGCCCCAAGTAACTTGTGGAACAAAGATATTAAACAGTTATTGCCCACATAAGTTCATTGTAACTACAAGTTTTAGGTGGCAAGCCAGTTAAAGGTGATTACATCATTCAGCAAGTAGTGTAAGACTGCACTAAATTTGTGTAGCTACTGTGACAGCAGAGCTCTGCAGAAGACTGTTCATCAACCTTATGATGCAAACTAAACATTTTTGTTTTCAGAAGAAATTAAGACAAGCAGGCCTTTCATCAATTACCTTTTAAAGTTACTCTTCATTTTCTTTTGAAGTAAGCATTCTATTTGTCTTGCAAAATAAGAATCTTTTTCAAAGTGTCAAAAAAACCCCCCCCAAAAACTAAAGCAGAACACAATGGTGTCAAGGGCTGAAAATCAGTATTCGTTTTTTTTGCCAGCAACAGGAAACAGTCAGGACAGCAACACTGCCTATGGTCTTTAGATTACTACATCATGTCAAGACACTCAGGTTTCAACCTCAAAATTGACATACTTGTTGCAAATGTAGCAAGATTTACAGTGGAAAGGTTTTTCTGTTACTGTTTTTAAGTGGTGTGATTTCTGAATAGTGTAGTTGTGTGTCTAGAAATCTGCTTGATTTGGTTTTTTTTCCTTGAGGCCTTGCTTTGCCAGAATTAAGTGGAAAAGAGCTAAAATACAGAAAACAAAGCAATCTTTTAGTGGTGCAAATGTCAACAGTTCGATAGAGTACTTCGATCTTATCCACCTTACAGCCTGCTGTTGAGGCTTGGAATATGTACAGGTGCATTGCTCTTAAAAACTTAGCTACAGAGAGGGGCACTTCTACCATGTTATTTTTCAATGGAGTAGTAGAACGCACTTAAAACAAGCTGCTTGTGAATGTATCCATTTAATGATTAAAATAAGGAGAGAGTGAAAATCATACATTCCCTATCTTGAGGAATCACTATGCACTAGCCTTAAAGTTCCCAGTTTGTAGCTTTCATGTTAATACCTCAGGCTGAATAGTTTATTTAAAAAATGTATATATGAGTAAGAATACAATGAAAGCTGCACCCCTGAACACTTAACATCATAATTACTCAGTGCTTGCAGAGAGGCAGGAGTATGATGACGATATACTTACAGTGGGTATTATGGACATAAAAAGATTCAACATAAGGTGAACACTACTTGGCACATTTGTGATATGAAGCTGTCTTTTGTTACTCTAAACCACACAGATTTTCCTCATCTTAAACCTCTTGCACTGCACAGACTTCATTCTGTTAAAAAAAAGAAAAGGGAAAAAAATGAGCTCTGAGCATCTGAAAATTGTCTCTTAAAGGATCTAGACTGTGCCACTGTAGGTCTCAGAGGTTTCCAGGTCCATCTGTAACTGTTTCACTAGGGTTTGTGTAGATATTGAAGCTAATGATTTAGAAGCCTTATGAAAATACAGTCTTCAAAAATCCCCTTCTACTGTTCCTAATTGTGGAGTTTCCTAGGCTCTGTAACCTTCTCAGTATTTGACAACTTAATGCCTGAGCACCTTCCTTTCCCAGCTGCACATGCACAAATTATTTTAAATTTTGAACAACTTGAAATCAGCTTTGCACTTTAGCCAGCTGTGGATCCAAGAGAGCGGGTGCTCTTTCCCTGAAGGCAGTGGAGTGGCAGACTCCCACATGTCCATCTCCCGGAGCCAGCCTTCCAGCAGCCATGCTGTCCTGCAAAAGTGTCCCTGCTGCCTTTGGCACTCTTCCATGCGACAGCTCAATGGGAGAGCTTATGCCTATACTACAGGGATTCACAGTCAGCTTGCCTCTCTTAAGGGAATGCCATCACCAGCTCCTGGGCTCATTGCACCAGGCCCCTCCCTGTCCCTCATGCTCTCTCCCTCCTTTCCATCAGCAAGTTCTGCCCAGAAGAAATTAGAATTTGTACTAGAAACATGAAGCAAGGATGGGACAAGGTTATTGTTATTGCTTCCACTAACTGAGGGGGAGAGCAGACCTATGAAGTCTTAGCAGAAGAAGCTGTCTCTGAAAGCATCAAACAACACATTAAGGTCCTGAAGCAGTGCAGGATTCAAGACACAACACTGTGTTCAGAATTCCCACTTGGTTAACAGGGATTCTGTAGCACCTTCTAACAAGGCTGTGTATTCTGTTCTGTGCGCCTCACCAGGCACAGGGAGAGCGCAGGAAGCTTCCTTGGAAATATGATGCCAGCATTTGAACGTGATATGGGAGCCAAAGACAACAACAGCAAAAATGCCGTTGTTCGTCTGAGCCTAGCTTTGACCATGAACAGTACTAGTAATGATAAAAGTAACACCAAGGTAGTGTTTGTTTTGTTTGGTGGTTTTAGTTGGGTTTTTTTTTTCAAGAATAGTATTTTACTCATTATTTATCTAAGATCCAGGAATGAGTGACAGAAACATTCCCTAACAGATGGCAACACGTAGTGTCATAGAGAAACATGTTGGATATTGTCATGAGTATTATACGGAGATGTTTACATTGCAGTGTCAAAGTTCACATTTCACATCAGGACATTCTCAGAATGATATTATCTTCTGCTACTAGAAAGAATAACATGACCTCCCTTGCAAAGGGGCATTTTGACGTAATTTAAAACATCATAGGAAATGAACCATAGGAGTTCTTACCTACTACCTGGATGTCCAAAAGTACAATGTAAGATCATAGAAATTAGCTGTAGAAGGTGTGCTGATCACTACCAACACATACCTTAAATGCTTGCTTTGTGTTCTCATTAGGTTCCTTATATGAATAACTTTCAGTGCTGCAACACTAGCATGCAGCTGTCCTAAAATTAATGAAAGTACTGATTCCAGTGTGCCTAAGGTGCAGAAACTGTCCTTTATTTCATGACAGAGCATTTCAACTCTGTGGCAAAATAAATTGTTTCTGCGTGAGATTCGTCTTCAAATTTGGGTGTCGTGCTGAAATATCAATAGAGCAATAAGTATGACCTTTGTAGCATATCAACATTTATTTCATGAAAAAACCCACCCAGCAGCAGATGGCATTTGGATATAAACAGATTTTGAAGTAAAATGCTTTTGCTTACTCTGATACACTTAATATATGTAAAGCAATTTTCTTGAGGCAGCACAGTATGGTTCAGAACAACTTGATATTTCAGAAATTTCCAAGTGATAAGCCTCAAATGGCTCCCTCATGAATAAAAGGCAGTGTCTTCATAGAAACCTTGCAGACATTACATGATGCAAGGAAGGAGAGACAGCTGGAGGCTTGAATGAGTGGTAGCTGGATACTCCCAAGGTGGGGTAAACTGGAGTTTTGTGACTTCTGACAGCAGGAGCAATGTTTCTTCTCTGCCCTCAAATTTGAATTTGTAGTTTTAGTAAAGTGCCCTAAAACAGACAGTGGAGAGGATCAAGCTCCATTAAGAGGAACTCCAGGAACCATCTTGGCCTGAACCAAAAGCCAGCACCAAGAGGAATCAGTTTGTGAGGATGGATGCAGGGAAACACCATCAGCTCAGCAGGCGTATTGCCACTGGAGATTTGATGCTTTCTGGAGGACAAGATCTGTGATGTTGCAGATACTGACAAGGCTTTTCCAGCCCTTGATATCATGTTATTCATCAATATGGGCACCAATGACACTAACAAGGAGCATATGGAGCAAATCGAAAGTGCCTACAGAGAGCTCTGGGGACAAAAAAAAGAGATGCAGAGACTCAGCTAATGTCCTCTGTAATCCTTCAGGTCAAGAGGAAACGCTCAAGTGGGAGTGGATGTTGCAAGGTTAACAGCTGGCAGCATAGTCAGTGTTGTAGGCAGTGCCTTAGCTTTTATGATCACATTGTCACTTTTTTAATATTCAGGTAACTGGTACATGCAACCCCATGGAGTGTAGTTCTGAAACTCAGAGGTTACCTCAGGAGACCTGTCAGTTTCAAATGCCTCCTTTGCCAAAGCACAAGAATGGTCATTTTAATACTCAGGAAACTGAGTGGACATATCAAGGCACCAGCCTGGCTAAAGAAAGAATTTATGACAGTACTCCAAGGTGAAAGGGAAAAGTGAAAGGGAGGAAAAAAAAAAAGTATGAAGGAAGTGAAACTGAGGACAGGCTACAAAGGAAGAATATTGCCCAGGCATGCAGGAATGGTATCCAGAAAACTGGCAAGGGCAGCAAGAGCTTCTACCACTACCTCAATAGGGAAAGAATAAATGAACAAAAAATGTGGATCTGCTGTTGAATGGGACGGATGATTTAGTGACAGCAAATATAGATAAGGGCTTTGTCATATTCTATGTTTTGCCTCAGTCTTCAACAACAAGGTCTCCCACACTTTTGTGCTTAGGAATAGGGTGCAAAGTTGGGAGAATTTTGATTTTACCAAGGATAAGTCATGCTGACCAATGTCACTGCCTTCTATGACAAAATTAGTGGATCTATGGGTGAGGAAAGGGCAGCAAATGTCATTTACCTCCACTTTAACAAGACTTTTGACACTATCTTTCAAGATATTCTAGTATCCGTGTTAGGATGATATGGTCTGGAAGGATGGACAAGTAGATGGGTAAAAAATTATTAAATGACTGATCTTACACAACAGTCATTAATGGGTTGTACTTTATCTGGATTTCTATGGCAAGTAGAGTGACATACAGGGTTATCCTGGGACGTGTCCTGTTTAACATCTTTGGGTAATTTCTAGATCTGATCAGATAAAGCCCTGAGCAACCTGGTCTGAATTTATGGTTGATCCTGGGTTTTGAGCAGGAGGTGGGAGTAGAGATTTCCTGAGGTTCCTTCCATTGTGGTGGATCTGTGGTGCTATGAATCTATGAAAATACTTTATTACACAAAAAGAAATGTGTTATACAATCGATCCTATCTTAAAAGCCTTTAGTCTGAAATTATTGGAAAGACATAGATTTGATGGATGGACCGCTTGGAGAATAAGCAATTGGCTGGATGATTGCACTGAAAGAGTTGTGGTCAACAGCTCAAATGGAGACCAGTGATGAAAGGTGTTCCACAGGGATCCATATTGGGACTGGCGCTGGCCAACATCTTTGTCAGTGACATGGACAGTGGGATTGAGTGCACCCTTAGCAAGTTTGCAGATGACACCAAGTTGTGCGGTGCAGTCACCAGGCTGGAGAGAAGGGATGCCATCCAGAGGGACCTTGATAGTCTTGAGAGGTGGGCCCATGCCAGCCTCATGAAGTTCAACACAGCCAAGTGCGCAGTCCTGCACCTGGATCAGGGTAATCCAAGCACAAATACAGGCTGGGTGGAGTATGGATTGAGAGCAGTCCTGAGGAGAAAGACTTGAGGGTGATGGTTGACAAAAAGCTCAACATGAGCCAACAGCCCAGAAAGCCAGCTGTATCCTGGGCTGCATCAAAAGAAGTGTGGCCAGCAGGTTGAGGGAGGTGATTCTCCCCCTCTACTCCACTCTTGTGAGTACTGTGTTCAGTATATGAAGGACATGGACTGTTGTAGTGGGTTAAGAGAAGGGCCACAAAGATGATT
>VZZY01022057.1:0-11495 GCA_013400335.1 Eurystomus gularis | reverse complement strand
GCCCATGGATTTGTGGGTGTCTGTATACCTAACTGATCTCTAGCCTAATCCTCCTCTACCAAAGGACAGTCTTTCTTCCTCCAGACTTTCTCTCTTGTCTCAAGGAACTGGCATTCCTGAGGGCTGGCCTTAGCAGTAAAGACTGAAGCAAAGAAGCTATTCACTAACTCCACCTTCACTGTACCTCCCTCACCAGGGCACATACCTCATCCAGGCCCACATTTTCACTAGTCTTCCTTTTGCTGCTGATATACTTGAAGAATCCTGAGGCTTAATCAAGCAAGAAGGTTGCCCTGGAGGCATGCAAGAACCACTGTAGTCATACCCAGCCTTGAGGTGGTCAGCCTTCTGGCTCTCATCTTTGAAGGTAGCTAAGGTACATTTGTCTCTGCTCTCACTGGCCTGGCTTATTCCCCAATGGGATGCAGTGGCATGAGCATTGCCATCTTGGACCCTGCTGCCTGAGTCCTTCATTTTAAAGTCTGCCTTACCAAGTTGGCCAGCCTACTGCCAAAGATTCCCTTGCCTCACAGAGGTGTATTCTATCCCTGCGTAACAGGTTATAATCATCAAAGAATGTCCCATTGTCATAAAACCCCAAACACTCATGACAGCACCAGCCACGTATCCAGGGGTTAATATTCCTTATTTGTCTATTTCTGGCTGCCCCCTTTCATCTAATTGGCAAAATGGAAGAAAAGATAATTTGGGCACCAATGTTTTTCACTTGTACCCCCAGGGCTTTATAGTCTTCCTTGATTCTGCCCAGATTCTGGCTCACAGCATCATTCATGCCCACATGGAAGAGTAAGTGAAAAGTAGTTAGATTTAAGAAGAATGTCTACCAAATGATGAAAGACAGTAAAACCTTTCTGAAGTCAGTGGGCTGAATGCATACTGTCCATAAGAACCTCTTCTACTCAAATGATATTTGGATATATTTTGGTTATTTGTTAGAATTTCTAGTAGTCCAGATGCCTCCTGCTGTTGTGCAGCAATGAATCATAGAATCATAGAATGTTTCAGGCTGGAAGGAACCTCCAGAGGTCATCTAGTCCAACCTCCCTACACAAGTAGGGACATCTACCTAGGTCAGGTTACTCAGAGCCTCATCGAGCCTGACCTTGAGGAAATGAAGTCCTTAATGGAGAAGAGAAGACTATCTAGCAGCATCCAAATAGGAAACTGATAATATATTTTAAGGAAAAAAGTAGCTTTAAATATCTGTCCATCTTCAAAGGAGTTCTAATGTCAATTGAAACACCCACTAGAAAATGTCCTAGGAGAAGTACTGATGGCATTCTTGAAGGTAAACAAGGCATCCAAGGAACAAGTAATGCAGGTGCATAATATGAAGGTGCAACAATTTATAAGCAAGTACTGGGGGAAGTGTATTATTGAAAACACGGGCAAGGGGAAGGTGAGAGGAACTGAACTCTGTAGACTTCTAGGAAATAAGGGTCAGTCCTTGAGATGCTACTAAGAATATGTAAGACTGATGTATATGAGTGGAGCCAATGATCTGTAAGGATGAATAACTGTCTTTCTAGATACTTCATGCTCTTACAAATAGTCTTTCAGACAGGTTTTAAAACATGCAGCATAAGAAGACATATGGGTCCAGGAACAGGTACTTGACAAGTGAAAATAGCATAGCTGAAGTATTTGCCTAAAGTATTTGTCCTGCTGGAAACCAAGGACACTGTAGCTACTAAGGCAGCAGCCTGCAGAAAGTTGCTAGAAAGCATCAAGAGATACAAAGAATGGCCATTATAAAAAGGGTCAAAAATGAGCTTTTTGCAAACAAACATTTTCACCAGCTCACCTCTAGATACCAGCGCTATGAGCAGTCTCATCAGAATTCTGGTACGCTCAGATGACTGAGTGTTGTGCAGACTTCAGAACAACAACATGAAGGAAGAATCAGTGCTAGTAGCAGATACTGACTTGGTTTTCCCAAACACAGTGCATGCATCTCTCTATGATAGATTCCAGCAATAGACTACCTTATTATATTTGCTTTTTTTTTGAGATGTGTATGAGCTTTCTCTTTCACCATCACACCATACTGAAAGTGAAGGTTAATGGGAATAAAAAAGCTGATACGCTGACATTGACCAGATTGTGAGGAGTAAGTACCACATGAAACTATGTTTTATGAGATGATGGATGAGCTGTGTTTCTGAGACATTTTGTTTATAGAGAATTGAGTCATAGTCTTAGGAGTTGAGATAACATGGACAACATCTCATATATGAAATTACAGACATCACTAAGACCAGTTAGAGAGCCTGTCTGCTTGGCAAACAAAAATACCTAATTGAGAGCATACATGTAACTGTATGATGAATTAAATGACATTATGCAATGTAGTCTTTACACAGCTAAATTCTGGCAGAAAGTGAAAATAGACTTTACAGTGACCTGTCAGACATTACACACATTTCTGGGAGGTGCCTGGCTGAAGGACATGCAGGCAAGAGCTCTGACTACAGGCCTGCAGGTGTGTTTGGCAAAATATGTTTGGCCTCAGAATTACTGTATGCAGACAATGGTCCATACTGCACTGCAGCTGGATTTACCCAAGTCAGCATCCACATGACTTTAAGCACAAGGGCACCTTCTCATGGGTAACACAAAATGATGGTATGGCACAGCTGGCAGTCAAGACAATCAGGAGATGGATGATTTAAAGCAAAACAGAAAGGAAGGCAAACAGGAAAAGATCCTGACAGATAAGCAAGAGAGTTCATGGGAGCAGATAAGGGAATGCCAAGCTAAACAGTGCAATAATTGAGTGAAGGTCTTCTCATTGTGCCCAGATGATCAGGTTTGGATTGATGCAGAACAATGGCATAAAGCAGCAGTACAAGACATACTGATTATTTTATGACATAAATAAAATTGAAGAAAAAACAAGATTTTGGAGCAAAGCTCAGGAAACAGCTGTGCTGACACAGGAGAGACAGAATAACTTATATAAGAACAAGACATAAGAATATTAAATAAGAACACCTGGGTGCAGAATGCAGGGAGCTGCAGTTTGGAAGCTTGTACTTCAACAGCAGCTGTTAAAGTAAGAAAACTTTAATGGACATCAGAAAAAAATACTAGAACTGCTTGCACACCCTGAGAAGTCCTAAATGAACAGCAGCTACATTCAGAGGAAAGACTGCTGTTGCTGAGGGCTTCCTATTGAAAACATCTACACATAGAAGGAGAAAAAAAAAAGAGAGAGGATCCTGAAAATTAGAAATAAATCAAATGTATCATAAACATCTTACATAAAGTAATAGTAACCTTCCGTTTTCAATATGCATTCAGTTTGGTCACTGTATTTCGCTTAGCCTATGAATGAAATAGGAAATAGAGAATAGTAATGAGAATGATAGAGAGGCATGGAAAGCGTTCCATACATGCAGAGATTTAAAAGATTAGGGTATTTACGTAAAAGCAGAGATGAATAAGAGGTGAAATGAAAGAGGTGTATAAATCATTAATGGTTTAGAGAAGGTCAAGAAGGTGCACTGATTTAACTGTCTCAGAACACAAGAACAAAAGATTCACAATGAAATCATAGCCTTTCAGTTTAAAGCGGATAGCAAGAAATCCTTTTTTCATAAATGTGGCCTCAGTGCCTCAAGGTTTGAGGCAATGAACTTCATGGGATTCATAAAAGGGTCTGACAATTCTTACTACCTTGGGTAATCATCCAATAACATATGATCTGAGTGTTTAAGAATCCTTATTTTATTGATCATTACAACAGGCTTCTAAGGCAGGAAAGTATTATCATTCTCATAATCTAGTCAACAGAATTGACACTGAGGGAACACTAGATTATTTGCCTGGACCACAGACAGAATCTCTAGTAAAGCAAAACTGGATTTTAGTGGCCTGAATGCTAGATTAGTACCTTAATATGTGGACAGTCTTTTTTGCTATTATTTGTTTATGTTGGTGATTCCTAGTCTTTCTGATATAGCTGGCCACACAGTATCTTATAGAAGTGCTTGAGTCATGTGCCAGCACATAATGGACTGACCAGAAGTTTTGCACTTGTGCAGTAAATTAGATTAACCCTTATGGCACTGGATTTCCTGAATGTGCCCAAATCAATGAGACTGAGTATGCTTGCTAGATCTGATGCTTCCCTGAAGCAATAGAAACAATGCTGATGCACCATGCAGCATATGTCTGTCCTTGTCTATCAAGGAAAGCTTTGGCTGTTTTTCACTGCCACCTCCAGAATCATTGATCTATCCCATTCCCTACTGCTTTCTTTTATACAAGCCTTTCACTGCCACTTTCCCATTTTTCTGTGACTGCCACATGCTGGGCTGCTGGAAAAGAACCCTGGGCATAGAACTATTCATCTCCCTCCTCACTTGTGCCTCAGGAATAGCAAGAAAAGAGACCAGGCAGACTCCATCAATTGTTTTGACAACTCATATATGGGCCACATTTCTAGATGGGCCTTTCTACTTTACAGGGACATTTAGCACACAGCAACAGTAATGCTGGCTTGTATTAAAAATAGTCAAAGGACTGGCTATCATCTGGGACATAGGTTTTCAGAACGTAATCTGACTGCTGCCCGCCAGAGGTGAGAAAGGAACTTCAAGCATCCATATGATATCAAGCAGTTCCTTATCAAGGAAGAAAGCTTAAACTGTTGCATGAATTATCTGCTTGTGGCTACTGTGAAAGACAGGATAACAGTTTGAAAAGACTATTACTTTGATTTAATGCAAAAATTTATAAGTAAGATATAAACCAGTAAAAATGCAACAGTGAGCCATTTGGAGGCTATTTGGAGGAATGAAGGAAAACCTAGGCTTTACTGTTTGGTCCTTATGGTTGCTCATCCTGGTTACAAAAATATGTTTGGTTTTTTTTTTTTAATTTAACTCTGGAGATTTTAGAATAGGGGGCTATAAAAAGATCTTTGAAGGGATTATGTTTCTATGTGTCAGCTCGGGGTGAGAGTATATTTCTTTATGGGACTGTATTATGATTTGGTCATGATAATTGCCCTTCTTGCAGAACACAATAAATGTATCATTCTATGGTTGAGTTACTGATTCTTTCTTTGAGTGTACAATGGTACAATGGTATGAAAGATAAGCCATGCAAATAGAATTGTTAGTTTTTAAGTCTCTCTTCTATCTCTGTTATCTTGGATCTGCATAAAGCTGTAAATATAGATATAAAGCTTTGCTTAAATAGCCTGTTAAGATACCTGTGCTCTTGTGAGACTTTTTAAACACAAAAAACCCAACAGCTTGTTGCTTCTAGTTCAGGACTGTTCACTTTACATTCCAGGCTAACGAAGACTGCCAATTTCAACCCAAGAAAAAAGGATTGGCCAGGACTTTCTGCAGCTTCAGCTTCAGAGCTATTACATCAGCCAGAACTCTTGTGCTTTTCCTAGTAGCCTCTCTCCACAGGTTCCTGTCTTCCTTTTTTTTAACTGGTAGCTGGAATTGTCACAGGTTACCAATGCCTTCTATAATGGCAAACATGGTTCTCTGTGTCTACAAAAAATACCTCAAATCCTGTTTTTTTCTTCATTCTTGTCACAGCAACGTTGCTTATAGTTGTTCTGTGATCAGCCCTTAAGCATACTGTGATCTGACTGGAGGTCTAGGCAGCTGAACAATTGAAGTTGCACCACATGCAGGGGGAGACTGTGTGCTGTACTTGCTCTCAGATAAATGCTGGTGTAAGAGTTGAAGGACATTCTAGTTTCCTGTTAGAATTAGAGAGCTGTTCTTATTTGGTACTAAAAACAGATATGGAGGCATATTGTGGACCTCTAACAATGAGAAAGTTATGACAGATTCAGTGTACACTGTCCAAGACTACCAGACCTGTTTCTCTGTGCATCAACTCAGAAAACTGAGAACAGTTCTGGGACTGCAGATGACCAAATTAAGTACTGCTTCCAACTCTCCATTTACAGCCAAGTCTTACAGATGTGGATAATACATACTGCGAATAACTGATTACTCCTGAATATAGATTCCTTAGTAGGCTCTTCAGTCCTCTTTGTGCACTGTCATAAGCAGTTTTAACATTCCTTAAAGTGTCTGTATTTCTGTCTGTCTTGGATGACTGTTTTATTAAGAACATACTATAATCTCTATGTGGAAGGAAACTAATGAAAAATAGTATCAGAAAAATGTATTAATTGCCATGAGGATGCTCAAGAATTCAGATCATGAATTTTCTGATGAAACATTCTTTTTTTAAAAAAATGGTTGCTTAGTAAAACTAAAACTTTCTGCAGAAATATACTCATTGTCATGAAACGTCTCCTGGGTGAAAGCTTCCCAGGTGTAGACAGAGAGACAGATTCAGCCCTTCCAACATGATGTAGTTGATGATACTTACCTGAGATATGAAAGACTGACAGATCAGGAGCATAAGTTGGTTTAGTTATCAGCTCCACAGAGTTCTAAGCTGTAGTAAAATATGTGTTACCTTCATTGCCAGGATGATGACTGGGAGCTGCTTGCTCTTGCATGCTTCTCTTTCAGAATTCCGGCTTTTGAATATTGTGTAAATGAATGATCTTGTAACTTGCTCAGAAAATAAATCCACTTCCATAAGATCTTAAGTAAAACACCTGATTTGTTCATGGTTCTAAAGATCACCCATTTTAGCTCCTTGTCTAATACAGAAGTTGTCTCCTATTTTTCATCATCTTGTATAATTTTTCTTTAGTAGACTGTGTGGGTTTTGAATCCCAGATTATGCAAGTTATTTTTCGTTTGTAATGAAACAAGAATATTCTTATTTTAGCATTATGGACTGCTAATAAAAAGGAATACAATGAGATATCCTTTTAAGAATATGAGAAGATGAGAGAGGCTTTGCTGTCACAAGATGGAAAGCTGTTGGATTTTTTCAAATAAATTGCAATTATGTGTGCAAAACATGGAAAATACTACCGTTGCCTTATATAAATCAAGGTTATAACATTTATTAATATCTTCTGCATATACATGGTAATTTTTTCTGTGGAGGTGCCTTGATATGATTCACCTTACCAGTGTTCTGTTGAGGAATAAAGAAGAGAACTGAGAAAATACAGGATGACTGAGAATCTATACAGCATTTAGGACACGCTAAGGAAAACCTTTCATGCATTGGACTTTTAAAAATGCACCTTGCATCAGTGTTCATTTTCTTAAGATAAAACTTTTCCTGTTCTAAAATGGGCTAATTCTAAAAAATTAAAAATGATCACATAGCTCCAGATAAAGTCTTAACAAAACCTCTCCATTTGCAAATTTCTACATCAATATCCTGTATAGCTCTGTTTCCCAATTCCTTATTACCTGACCATAAAAATATGCTTTTGGATCTGTTAAGATCCATACAATTCCAACTACAGTGCATTTCAGGATCTTTTGGTTAGGTGAATGCCTAAAATTATAGAAAAAGAATGTATGTGGGTGCATTTATCTTCTAGGTGTGTTGCTTAAATGAAGATATAAAGATTAACAGATTGACACTAGTGCATATGAAAATTTGGTATAGGTTTTAAAAATACGGACAGACCCTCTTGGCTCTGTTGTATGAGTTGTGTCAAAACCTTACATTACCATTTAAACAAATGAAAACATTTTCCATTGAATGATCCTGACATTATCTAGCCCTGTTGCAATACAAAATCGCAACCAGCATTCTTGATATAAGGCTCGAAAGAACTGTGTGTTCATCACTGATGGTAGGTAAAATACGTTCATATTACAGGATCTGAATTGTCCTGGGATACTGAATGTTCAGGTTGTCCCAAGCACCTCTTATCTTTCCCACTGTGTTTTGGTCTTTTAATTGGGGAAAGCTGTATAATCACATGGAGCTAGTATTCTTCCTATTACTTAGAAATGCATGACAATTTGGAGATAACAGAATAGTAAATTTAAAGCTACTTCACTTGTTACCTGAACGAGCAGTGCTTTTCAGCAGCAGACTGGACTCATACAAGTGCCGTGTTAGGTTTGGGAGTCACATTCAGATGAGATTGAAATCTTCTGATTGTTGAATAAACTGCTAAATATAGTATAATGGTAACAAACAATTTATTAACCAACATTAGGTATGCCTCATCCCTTATCATCTACTTTAAAGATAAAGATAGTGACTAATACCATACCAAGGAAGAGTTTGACCTTTCTTTTTTTTTTTGATTTCTCTTATGTCTTTGTTGAAATATCTCAGTATAATGCCAGTGAATTACACTATTCATTTTTACTTCCCCTTTAAAGAAGCCAGTCTAGGATGTTGCTGATTGTGTTGCAGTGTTAACTTGTATATACATTACCACATTTTTAGAGGAAATAGATGTGGGATAGAATCTGATTATTTCTCACCTTGGTATGTAATGCTGTAGAACAGATTCAGTCCTGCACTAACAAAGGATTAATGCATGTAAGCATGCACCTTCTTCCTCCCACTTCATTATCAGTCACATTTTTATACTAGAACTTAATTTTATCCAGCTGATTCTCTTTTGCATTTCTTCTGATAATTTAGTCTTTCCACACAACCCTGTTCTCATTTGTCTGCAGTAACAAAAACAGGTAAGAAAATGACAAAATGTCTTCAGAACTTTGCCTTTTCATTTGTTCCATACTGTATGTTACACGTTTCATTACTGAGGTACTTCATTGGCAGAATTGTAACTTTTTTTTCAGCAATCTGGGTGATCATAAGATGATCTGTTTTCTGGATAGATAGTACTCCTGCATGGAATGCAATCTAGGAAGCAGGCATGTGACTTCAGAGAAGTTTTCCGGTATATTTTTAAAACGGTGGCTAAGCACAGCTTTTCTGCATCCCTCTTTTTGATTCCACGATATAAATGAGTGACATTGAGCTAATTGGTTAACCTTTGCATGCTTTTGTTAATCTCTGAAGTGAAACTGAAACTATTTCCTAATTTCCACATAAATTATCTGCTTACATCTACATCAATATTTGTGCAGCTTTCCAAGATCTTTAGAAAGTTGCCAGTGTTATTACTTTATTACTCTACCTTTTAAATTATAGAACTGTACTACTTTTTAACCTTTGAAAGATGAATTTTACTTTGAGATTTCATAATTTTCTCCTATGACACCTCTGCTCTGAGAATTATCATCTCTAAAAGAGAAGGAATTTTACTCTTATTTTTAAAGAATATTATTTAAAATATTTTGAATATTGCACCTTTTTTTTGCTGAATCATTTAGAAACATATCTAAATTTCAATCTGATGTTTGTTTGAAAGAAACTGCGCTGGGGTAGAATGTGTAAGGAATCTATAGTTTTAAGCTGTTCTTCATGACTTCTCATTGGGTGTATGATTTCCATTAATTTTCAATTAGTTCTGTGCCACCAAAGCTTTCCCATTTTTTTCCAAAGGACCCGTTGGTTCATTTGGTACACATGATGAGTTGGCTCTGAGATTTAATTAAAGCTGAGGAGCAATGGAGGCTGTTGTCTTTCAATAGTCTTTTATTGTGTCACCACTCCTTCTTTTATCCTATGAGTGATTCAAGCTTTTCATGTCCCACTCTTCTGTTGTTTTTTTTTTAAGGACTGCTAGGTATAGGACATTCTTCCATCCCAGTTACCAGTCCATCATTCTCTGTTCTTCCAGACATCTTATAGAGACATCCTCAAGGATGCCCCAGAGTGACTTTGTAAAGAATAAAGGACTAAAACCAAAACAAACCAGGAACTTGATTGCTCCTCTGTTTTTCTTGCTCTTTCTTCCCAGTAGTAAAGGCTGATTCCTGGTCTCAAGGGGAAGCAGTAATGTATCACTAATTTCAGGGGCAATGAACCAATCGATGAATGCTGAATGTCTGACCTAGTCAATTTAAAAAATGTTAACTGTAGCACATCAAGAATATTGGTGTATTACTGAACAAGAAAAGAATACGAGAGATAAATCATGGTTCTGGTAAACTTAAGAGCAGTGGATATTGTATACCTTGATTTCAGTGGGGCATTCGACACTGCTTCCCAAAAGATGCTCACAGAGAAGCTAAAGTATGGGCTAGATGAGCAAGCAGTGAGGGGGATTGAAAAACTGGGTGAACAGCTGAGCCCAGAGCGTTGTGATCAGTCGCACCAAGTCCAGTTGGAGGCCAGTAACAACCAATGTAACCCAGGGATCAATACTGGGTCCAATACCCTCCGTTCAGGTCCTTATATACCTCCCTCGACCTGCTGGCAACACTCGTCCTAATTTAGCCCACAGTCTTCCTAATTTGGCCCAAGATGCTGTTAGCCTTTTTTGCTGCAAGGATACATTACTGGCTCATTTTGAACCTTGGGACAAACAACCCCATGCACCATAAATGCTGGTGGCCACTCAGCTGGAAAGCAGCTTGGCAGTAGAAGACCTGGGGGTGGACTCCAAGTTGAACAGGAGCCAGCAATGTGTCCTTGCAGACAAAAAAAACTAGCGTATGACTGCATTAGGCAAAGCACTGCTAACAGGTCAAGGGAGATGATTCTTTCCCTCTACTTAGCACTGGTAAGGCCACACTTGGAGTACTGTGACCAGTTCTGGGCTCCCCCATTCGAGAGGGATGGACATACTGGAGAGAGTCCAGTGAAGGACTATGAAAACTATTACGGGGTTGGAGCGCCTCTCCTATGAGGAAAGGCTGAGAGAGCTGGGACTGTTCAGCCTAGAGAAGAGAAGGCTTTCAGGGGGGAATCTTATGAATGTATGTAAACACCTGAAAGGAGGGTGCAAAGAGGATGGAGCCAGGCTTTTTTCAGTGGTTCCCAGTGGAAGGACAAAAGCCAATGGACGGAAACTGAAATACAGGAAATTCCCTCTGAACATTAGGAAACACTTTTTCACTGTGAGAGTGACTGAGCACTGGCACAGGTTGCCCAAGGAGGTTGTAGAGTCTCCATCTTTGGAGATACTCAAAAGCCATCTGGACATACAATCATAGAATTGTTTTGATGGGAAGAGACCTTTAAGATCAAGTCCAGCCGTTAACTTAGCACTGCCAGGTCACCACTAAGCCATGTCCCTAAATGCCACATCTATGTGTCTTTTAAAGATCTCCAGGGATGTGAACTCCACTACTTTGTTGGGCAACTGGTGCCAGTGCCTTACAACCCTTTCTGTGAAGAAGTTTTTCCTATTATCCAACTTGGGCCATTTCCTCACGTCCTATCACTTGTTACTTGGGAGAACAGACTGACCCCCACCTTGCTACAACCTCTTTTCAGGTAGTTGTAGAGAGCAATAAGGTCTCCCCTCAGTCTTNTGTAGAGAGCAATAAGGTCTCCCCTCAGTCTTCTCTTCTGCAGGCTAAACGACGCCAGTTCCCTCAGCCGCTCCTTGCAAGACTTGTTCTCTAAACCCTTCACCAGCTTCATTGTACTTCTTTGGACATGCACTGTCACCTCAATGTCCTTCTTGTAGTGAGAGGCCCCAAATCGACAACAGTATTTGAGGTGCAGTCTCA